>ML821352.1:0-34310 GCA_009831015.1 Picea engelmannii
CAATGGAGTACATTTATTTATCGTAAGTAGGGTACTTATGGACGACATCTTATAGTGTCTCACTGTGATAGGTCATGGGGTGGTCGTGCTAAGTGATGATTGTGCCCATAGCATAGTCTAAAGCATATGTCTCGATCTCAAAGGGTTTTTGTAGGTCAAGTAATGAAAGTACTAGGGAAGAGCACAAGCGTTGCTTCATATCATCGAACGCTTTATGTTGGGATAGGCCCCACACAAATTTTTACTTACCACCACCTCTGGTTATTTGGCTGAGGGCCCATGCAATATGGGAGAATCCCAACACGAACCTTCGATAGAAATTGCCAAGGCCTGAGAATCTCTGAAGCTCAGTGAGCATGGTTGGGGTTGGCCAGTCACGGATGACTTGGATCTTGGTTGGATCAACATGCACACCATGCGCATCAACAATGTATCCTAGGTATTGGACCATGTCTATATTGAAGGAGCATTTTTCCAAGTTGGCATATAGCTTGTGTTGCCACAGAGTGTGCTCAAAATGTTGAATATGTTGTAAGTGTTCTACCCAAGTATTTTTGTAGACGAGGATTTCAGCCATATACACCACCACAAAATAATTAGTGAAAGGCCGCAAGATATCATCCATCATCTTCATGAAAGTTGTTGGGGCATTTGTAAAACCAAAGGGCATGACCAGCCATTCAGAAAGACCTTATTTTGACTTGAAGGCAGTTTTCCATACATATGTCGGTTCTATTGGGACCTGATGGTAGCCAGACTTCAGATCAATATTACTAAAGTATTTGTCCCCCTTGAGCTGATCAAGGAGATCGTCGATTTGGGGAATCAAGTACCAGTTCCTAACTGTGATTTTATTTAGGGCTCGGTAATCAATGGAGAGTTGCCAAGTCCTGTATTTATTTTGCACAAACATGATTGGGCTTCCACAAGGTGATGAGTTGGGTCGGATGTTCCCCTTGTGGATCAGTTCTTGGATCTGACGCTTGATCTCCTCATTTTCTAGCAGAGAGTGATGATATACTTCCCCATTGGGTAGCGGTGCGTCGGGGGCCGGATCGATGGGATGTTTGACCTGACAGTGCAAAGCTACCCTAGTAGGTGATGAGAAGATGCCTTTGTATTTTTCCATGACCTTATCCACTTGCTTCTACTACATGGAGAGGTCAGCCGCGAAGGCCATGGATGTGGCTGAAACCTTTTGCTCACTTTGAGAGTGAATCATGAAGAAGACAAACTTCTCGATCTGAGAAATGACCTTCCTGCATTGCTTGGTAGAGATCAAGGAAATAGCACTAGGTGGGACTACCTTGGGTATCCTGTATAATTTCATGTTCAAAGTAATAATAACACTACGAGTCCTAGACTCATTTACAACATGATGTTTTCATAAATAAGGTTGTCCCAAAAGAACATCACAAACTTCAAGGGGACCAACATCACACAATACCTCATATTTGAATGGTTTGATGATGTACAACAGGCAACACTATTGGTTGACATGAAGATCGCTTTTTTGATGGATCCATCTGATGGTGTAGGGTTGCGGGTGTAGCATTTTCGGCAGGGCTAGCTGCTTGATGACCTCTGCTGAGATGAGGTTCTTTTGGCTACCACTATCAACGATGAAGTGCAACATAATTCCTTTTACCTGCATATTTGAATGAAAGAGTCGCTAGCCTTCCTCTGGCTCATCAGGTTCATCGGGTTGTATCTTGGTGGTTGCAACGGTGGCACTGGGTTCCACGTAAGTGATCTGTCTCCCCTTTTTTGTTTCTGACTTAGAGTCAAAACCTGTATCTGATTTATAGGCTTTTACCTTAGCCACCAATGAATTCTTTGAGCAAAAATCAACAATGTTATGCCAGGGGCTCTTATGGAAGTCGCACCACTTCCCGAAATCTTTCTTCGTCTTCCCATTGTCCTTATTTCCTTGTAGTTTAGACTGGTTTTCCTGAGGTTTACCATATTTGTTTTGTCCTTTTTTTTGTGGGTTGGGGTTTCCCTTAACCTGCTTCTACTGTGAGGGGTTCCCAAACCCAAACTATCGTGTCTTTTGTTTCATTTTCTGCTCGATTTTGACGGCATATCGATAGGTCGGACCCAAGGATGAGATGTCCAAAAACTCCATTTATGTTTGGATGTATCTATGAATATTGTCTCAGTACTTGAGCACTAGATGTCATTCAGAATATTTGATATCCAGCTTGGTGCACAAGGTATGGAAGAAATTAGAGAACTCTGGCATTGTTTGGTCTCTTTCCCGTCGCAGTATGGTCCATCTTGTATACAAGTCGTCATAACTTCCAACAGGGTAGTATTGTTCCTTAATAGCATCCCTGAAGGAACCCCAAGTGGGTGCAATTGAAAATAATGTGTATCCATCTATTTCCTTTTGCTCACAGAAAGTCTCCCACCAATCTTTGACATGGGGGACGGCCTTGAGGACCGTAAATGTAATATTTTCTCTATCAGAAAAGTTGTGGACAGAAAAATACCCTTCTACAAGGTTTAACCATTTATCTACAGCATTGTCATCTATTTGACCTTCAAAAATAGGAATATCAAAATTGATCTGAACCTTGAAGGGCGTGGCACCTCTTCTTGAGGTGGATGTGTCACTTGTCCGCAGTCGTCAAAGGATTTGTGCAAATATGTCCATCATCTCATTCCTTTGTCGCTCAAGGGATTCCTCGAGAAACATTTTGAATTGATATCATGTCCCGTCATCTTTCTTTTCGTCCTCCATGGACAGTTTCTTGGGAATGCGAAAGAAGTTGTCCTCAAGAGAAACAAGCTCGAGACCCAACTCTTTATACCATGCTCGTGTTGGGGACATGCATTAAAAAAAACGACAAGGAGAAAACCACTCTGATACCACTGATCTGGATTTATGAGAGGAATGAAATGAAACCACATATTTATAATATTAACACAAACACACAGTGAACAATAACAGAAATAGAGTAAAACTTGGCTTCTATTAAATAAGAAATATGTTGAAAACTATAAAATGCATATTGAAAACAAGCTTGCTAGAATGGTGGCAGCTTATCTCTAAGAAGAGATGTGACGACTACGCTCATTCGCAAGAAGATGAGTAAAATGAGGCTCTGAAGGCATTTTTACAATAAACATGAATGCCAAAACCCTAGACATCCAAAAACCTAACCCTGGGAGATGAAGCGCCAAAAGTCATGTGGGCCTCGTTGGGGTAAGTTAGTACATCAACTTCCTGGAGTCGTAACTTTTGCATACGATATCTGTTTAGGGTGCATGATAGCTTGTTGGAAAGGTATTTATGAGGAGATTCATTTAGGGGGGTCAATCTAAGCCTTTGTCTATAAATGAGGTTCCTGGTCACGAAATAGCGTCATTTAGGCCCTCAAAATGGCCTCGGAAGTTCAGGAACCGAAAAACTCCTAAAAATAGTAAGTTGCCAAAAAAATGTTTTGAGCCAGTTGGACAAGGTGGGTGGCCACTGAGATCCTCCTATATCACCACTACAATAAATAAAAAACATTAAAATGGCATGGTTAGTTATTATTCATAGCAGTTTAGTACGAATATCATTATTATTTGTTTTACCTGGAGGAGTAGTGCACACCATTGGTTGGATTATCATTGATTCCTCTCCTCTCTCAGTACCCTCATCTACATGCTTTGTCATTGAAACAAGAAAAATTATAAGTACACCATATAATGGAAATATTAATAATCTTCATATTATACATTTTATTTTAAAGACAGTCATACTGTGATCATGGCTTTGTGAACCATTAGTATCATGGTGTTGTTGTCTGGCACTGTCGAATGAACCGGTATTGCTTACCTTCTTAAAAGAAATGGAGACATAATTAATTGATGGGTTAAATCAATTGTCAATATATTGGACAAGTAATCAACCAGTGCAATCTTGATGTTTTATTTACCAACTCGTTTGAAGGGTCAAATTGTATCTCTGATCCTTTCCTTTGTCAATTTTCCACCACAGCTTGAAAGTTGAACTTGAAGTCGAGCATCAAGTCTTGTTTTGTGGCGGCACTATTGAATTTATCCCCTTGCATCGCATGGCATAAAATAAGGATTTTTGCTTACTAGTTGCAATTAGATAAAATTTGCATGATGATATATTGTATAATATGAATAAAGTATTTGGTACTTACAATTCTAGCTTTTAATCTCTAGTAACCACCTTGGACAAGTTTGTGTTTTTCATGTTTATATAATATTTCCTTCATTTCTTTGTTGTGTCTCAGAGCCTACAAAAAGTTTCTAGTATGTTATAATATATCATGATTTTTTCTATAGAATTAAACAAAATTCAGCATATTCAATTCAAAATATCATATGTTACCTTCCAGGGCTAGGTTGTTGGGTATGTGTTATATTTTTTGCATGACTATCTCTATTGTCCACTACGTTGTGTCGAGCATGCAGAGGGGTTTGAGGGAGATCCCCCCTTTATGGGTTAAATGGGCTCGGGGGCAGCGCCCCTGAGAATTGTTTTTTGCCTTGGGAAATGTGTCGATTTTTGCCTCATTTTTTCGTGTCACCTCGATTTTCATGTCCATTGTTGGGCGGTTTTTTCGGCACATGGTTTTTTATTTCCGGTTAACGAATTAGGGTTATTGACTAATCCAGGTCATTTGGTTATGGTTTTGGATGTCGCTAGCTCCTATATGTATATTTTATTGTAAACAATGTATGAGTATGAATGAATATAGAATATGTTGGTCTTCCCGGTTTGGGTTTCCAGGGGAAAAATCACTGTGTAATGTCTGTATTTGCCATTGTATATTTTTTTTTCTTTTACTGAAAATTTGTTTGTAGTAAATATTGCACAAGGTTAAAATTTGGTATCAGAGCTTTGTTGGCTTCAGGGGGATGCTTTTGTGGTCAATGGTTTGGCTCGGGACTGTGATAATCCTTGTTAGAGTGGGAGATCTGTGGTATTGATTTTTCAGGTGAAAAGAAATGGTGAGCAGTTTGAAAATAGAGATCGAGAATATTAATGGGCAAAGTTATGAGTTGTGTAAGCTCGAGATGGAAGAACTGTTGGTGGACAAAGATTAGTGGATTGCGGTGGATCCAGGTAGTGCACCTACAAGAACTTCAGCAAATGACTGGAAAAAGTTGGATCGAAAGGAGAAGAGCACAATCCGACTGTGTCTCTCAAATTTAGTATTACTGAATGTGTTAAAGGAAGCTACAGCCAAAGATTTATGGGATAAGTTAGGGAAGTTGTATCAGTCTAAGTCCCTAGTAAATAAATTATTCCTAGGAAAGAAGTTGTATAACCGAAGGATGAGAGATGGAGACTCGGTGGAAGAGCATTTGAACAACTTCAATATTCTTGTAAGTCAGTTAGTATATGTTGAGATTAAAATTTCATATGAAGATAAGTGTATCAGTTTAATGTTCTCTTTACCAGACTCGTGGGATAGTCTGGTTGTGGCCATAGGTAGTAATACAACTGCCTTGAAGTTTGATGAAGTGGTCTCATCCTTGTTGTCGGAGGAGATGAGACGGAAGAACATGGAAGGATAAAGCACTGATGCATTATTTGCAAGAGGACGCTCCCAAGAAATAAATAGATCTAAGTCTTCAAGAGGGAGATATAAGTCTAAGGGAAGATCTAAGTCACCCAGAAAGTTTGTAAAGGTATGTTGGAGATGTGGAAAAGAAGCACACTACAAGAAGCAGTGTAGATCCAAAGTTGAAAAAAAAAATGAGATCTAAAGAATCTCCTTCTACAAAAGAAAAGACCTCCAAGGAAGAAGGAAGGGATGTGTACTTGGATTCTTCAAGCACACATGCAGATCATGAGGCATGGTTGGTTGACTCAGGTGCATCCTTTCATATGACTCCCCACAGGGAGTGGTTATGTGAATATGAAAGGTATCATGGAGGTAATGTTTTCCTAGGTGATGACTCGAATCGACAACCAGAATCATAGGTCAAGGAAAAGTCAAGTTGAGGTTCATATATGGAAGGATTAGAACACTACCTGGTGTTATTCACATCCCAAGAATGGCCAAAAATTTGATTTTTGTAAGAAAAATGGACGATGCAAGGGTAAAAGCAATATTTGAAAAGGAAACCTGTAGGATTGTTCGAGTAATGGTGTTGTTGAAGGGAGTTCAGTTTGGAACTCTGTATAAGCTGCAAGGAAGCACTATTAGTGATGGGTATAATAGTTCCATTTTTCTTGATATTGGAGTTGAAGAACAAATATCTCCTAGAGTCACTCGAGAAAAGGTTATGATGTGGCATCAAAGTCTGAGGCATATCAGAGAGAAGGGTCTTCGACTACTACACGGTAAAGGTATGGTTGAAGGTATGTCTCTAGATTTTTATTTTTGTGAACATTGTATATATCGAAAGAATAATCAAGTAAGATTACCCTCTGGTGCAATGTTGGGCACAGGCCCATTTTGGGGAAAAGGCTATTTTTGGAGAGAAAATAACGAAGTGGGAAAAATACATCTGGAAGGGAAACTAGCACGTGCAAGGGAAGCATGCAAGGCGCGCATGCAAGGGAAACCTAACTACATTAGGGTTAGGGTTTTTGCAAGAGATTGTAATGGATGATAAGCCAAGAATATGTATAAGTAGTACCTAGGAGGTCTAGGGGGGGGAGAGGGAGAAGGAGAGAAAGGCTAGAGGATGAGATAGTTCGAAAGTTGTAAGGCTTGTAAGAACTGCAACATTTTGTATGTTGGTGAGCTAGAGAAGAGTCAAGAAACTCGATCCTGAGGGTTATATCACAGGTTGAGGAGCCTGGTGCGATCTAGTCATCCTCACAGGAATCGGGAAGCTTGTGGAAATTGTAAGATCCAAGACTGTAACCGCGCGTGGTGCAATATATTGTTGAGACATAATAAAATAGCTTGAGATCCAAATCTTTGTGGACATAGCCCAGGAGGGGGTAAACCACGGTAGAACATGTGTTATGTAATTGAATGTTATGCATATCCATTGTTATTAATGATTCAATGCTAGATAAATGAATGAAGGAACTAGTTAGATATGATATTTCACATGCATGAGTAAGAGTGACTAATTAATTAACATGTTAGACTAAATAAATGAAGATCACAAGGTACAACCACAGATCCCCACTTATTCACAGGCTACAAGCATCTGAGAATTGCATCCACCCATAGAACTATCTCGGGTGAGACTCCACTCCCTTCTGGTTTACCAGGGGGGGGCGATAGTTTTAAAGGGGTTTTGTTGGAAGCTTGTTCAAATCTGAACCTGGGTCAACTTATGATATTAAAGTAAGATCAAAGTAGATAAAGTAGTATCTAACAAATGGTTGTGCTGTCGGTTGGAACAGAATGGGATTGAGTGAATAAGATCTTTTGAAGAAGCGTAAAAAGAATGTTAGATCAAGAGATAGTTGAAGAAGGGGATGTTAAGACCGTGGAACCCAACGAAGGAGGAGATCAAGAGATAGTTGAAAACAAAGGAGCTGGAATTTGCGCAAAAAGATAACAGAAACCCGAATTTCACACCACGCAAATATCTGGACAAATACGTATTCAGCGACCTACATGAAGTATTTTTTTGTGATTTCTCACACGTGTTGCAGTAGTGGATATTGAGGCTGAAAGAAAACCATCCTATAAATCGAATAAGACAACTAGAGTGGAATCCTATGGATATCGTGCAGTTACAATAAGTTGACAATAAATTTGTGAGCGCAGTAGATTTCTGGTTAGACAACATTGTTGCAGGATTTATCACAAAATTTGCAGTAGATACTGTGAAGTTTTACAGTGCAGCAGAGCAAGAGTTCCTGAAGGGACCTCGAAGTAGGTATATCGGATCGCTATATACTTCTATTAATATGTTACTGTATAACAAAGGTATAATGACAATGGCCCCAAACAACTAAACTTCTCTGCGTGCATGGGGGAAGGGGGGAAGGAGGAGACCTTGGATCCAATCATGATGGAGGAAGACCAGATTAAGAAGATCATGGCAACAGTTGGAAGAACATGCAATGGATTACCCTACCAATATAATATGAACAACAAGAAGAGAGCCATAGCCACGAGGGAAGTCTTGGGAAGTGATGAAGAAGAGGTAGAAGATCTTCGGGTTGTGGATCATATTGAGAAAATCATGTGCATGACATATGAAAGGAAGACAAGAGGTCCAAGAGATGGAACATAAGGCAACACTCTTATCCATATCAGTGTCAGTGTGGAACCCATAAACCCATGTGTGACTAATACACCAATAAGAACACCACCATTTAGACAATAGAATTTATGGGGAAGGAAGACAACAGGAAGTACATCTAGTTAAGGAGCAGCAACTAGAGGAGCTAGTTCAGGAAGTGGTAGCCAAGTATCCACACCGTGCGAGGGTAGTAGTTGAACATTCAGGATGGCAATACACGATCCCACCATCAGACTACCAGAATTCAAGGGAGACGCATCGGAGGACCCTGAGAAGCACTTGTTCATTTTTGAAAAGATTTTGGAAGCAAAACAGATCGTAGATGAGGACACTAAAATTGCGCAAATAGCCATCACGCTAAGAGACCGTGCACTACATTGGTACATGAGCTTAGATGTAAACAATCCATCAGGGACAACCAGAACGATTGTGGATATCAATAAGTTATTGATAAATGAATTCTAGAAGCCTAACTCAGAGGATCAATACATGAATGAGATGATAGAGATCAGACATAAACCAAGAGAATCTATGTGGGAGATTGACCAGAGATTCAAACGATTGAAGGGAAAGTTAAAATATGTCATGATAGACATGCAACATAGGCATTTGTTTGTCAACTCATTGCTACCACATTTTAAATACCCCTTGAGATAGCAGAAGTTTCAGACCCAGGAATAGGCTCTGTAGACAGCCCTACAATTGGAAGAGAATCAATATCAGAAGAGAGCTCCATCCATCCATCCATAGAGGAGATGAAGGAGGATCTAAAGAACTCAAAATTTCAACTAAACCAGAACAGGGGTAAGGATAAAAGAGAATTTGTTTGGTGTACAACATGTAGGACAGAAGGACACCAAAAGAATGAATGCCCGACATTCGTGCAGTACATGGCAATAGGAATGCCAAACCCTTTGCCATCAGGAGGACTATGGTGTGAGATATGTAAGACACGGGGGAATGGTACATATCATTGTCCAATGATGAAGAAATACCAGACAGTGCCTAAGAGTTCATATTGAAACTTTTGCAAGTCAGTAGGCCATAATGACAAAGATTGTAGTACAATGGAGCTGATGAGGGAATGAACATCAGATACCTATAGGGTGCAGGTAGATATGATGACAAGGAAAGTTGCACCATATTTTAACCAAGTACTGAACTCATATAACATTGCGCCACAGCAATATAACACTATGCAGTTGCAGTACAATATCGTGCAGCCACAGTATAATCCTGCACAGTATAACCAGGCGCCCCAGTACAATGCACCGTGAGGAGATCGAGCTAGCTACATACATGGAGGATGAGGTAGAGGAGGCTTTGGAAGAGGTAGAGGACCAGTGGTATGCCACAACTGTCAACAACTAAGACATTATGCAAGAGAATGTCCACTTCCACCTGCGACCTATATGTATTGTCATGCATCAGAACATGACACAAAATATTGTCTGACACTATTGGGGAAGATCTAGGAAAAAAAGAATTAGAACAATCAGAATGTTCAATGGATTTCTGCAGAAGCAATGGATGATGAAGGAATATCAACATAGTCATGCACGGAGGAGTTAAGACAGGAAATGACGCAGTAAGACAAGATCCAACACAACACCAATGGGTAAAGAAGAATGTTGAACCACAGAAGTAGTTTGATGCATAGAACGAAAAGGGGATATTCAAACAAGACAGACAAGAATTCTTGATGCCAAACATTGCATCTACATCAACTACGCAGCATACTCAGGACGTACCAACATATGAGATGCATTCCTCGTTGGATCATACTAATGAAGCGGAACCTCTAGGACAAGTAAGTACCATAAAGGCTTTTCTACAATCCTATGTTAAGCTATTAAATGACCAATCATCTGTTAATATTTTTCAAAATATGCTAGAAAGATGTAACACAGAGGTAGAGGGGAAACTAGGACAGAAAACAGCCAATCACCTTGATACAAGAACTAGGACAAGTAGGGAATTCAGATCAAATGTTAACATTGGAGATTTCAATATGGGGGACATTATACTAGATTTAGGCTCTGAGGTGAATGTACTACCCAAGAAGACATGGAAATGTATGGGAGATCTCACATTAGGATATTCACATGTTCAGCTAAAACTAGAAAATCAACACAGGGTTCTACCAATTGGAAGGCTAAAGGGTGTGACAATAGATCTAGATGGAGTGCGCACTAAGGCAGACTTTGAAGTAATAGAAATAATGGATGGCAGGACATTGTATCCAGCATTGCTTTTCTTGGATTGGGATTTTGAAAATCAGGCCATAATAAATTTAAAGATGAGGAAGATAACATTTGAGTCAGGAGAATACAAAGTCATTACGCCATTATATCCATCAAAAGGAGAAAGGTTTGTAGAACCCACTTGTTTAGACCTGGAGGAGATTAACCAATTGTACAAAACCACAGCGTGAGAAGAAGATTATGTGAATCCAACTGCAGATGGGGTACTGAGTTGGAGAAGTATCACATCATGCACGTCAGACTTAGATACAGGGTTGGAGAATTGGCAACAGAGATTACATGAAGTCTCCAGAAGAAGGTGTGCAAGAATAAACTGTGTAGTAAGATGGATGGGTACAGAGATAAGAGAACCTCCCAACTTTCATGGGGTGAATGACCTAGAGGAATTCCTCACAAGATACAAATATGAAGTGTTAGAAAATCAAAGGCTCTTAGCTCTGGACATACCACTCAAGGAAACACTTGCATGATGGTGGGGTGCGCGCAAAGAGACAATTAAGGACTAGTACCAATGTAAGTGGTTAATGCACATCAGATTTGGCGCAGAACAAGGAAGCAATCAATTTCAAAGGTATGACGGACAGGGGACACCAGTAGAACACTTGGAGAAGTGCAGAACGCTATGCAAAATGACACCACCATATGAATGGCCTCATCAATTTATTCACACACTGGAAGGGATTCCAACAAATTGGTATATAGACCAGGAACTGTGCAGAGGCACTGTAGACTGTCCAGTGTTACAACCGAATTTTGTAGTCACTTTCTCATTTGAACATGAGAACACCAACATAGATTCAACACTTAAACAAATCAGAGGGGTGATATTCATTAAGTATCTAGAAGTTGAAATTATTACATAAGATCAACAGTAGAACAGACAGACAGTGAAAGAACTATTGCCGTGCTACCATGTGCAGGAAGAAGCACCAGATGAAGAGGACCCACACAAAATTCAGATAACAGAAGTTGAAGGTGAAAGAGGGGTGGAAGGTCCACCTCTGGAATCAAAAGTGTTTATTGTGGCGATCAAGGCGAAGAAAGTCAACATTGGGATAATTGAGAATCCCAAAATGGCCAACATTGGAGACTATTGGGATGAGAAAACAATAGAGAGAGTAACAGAGTTACTACGCGAGTACAGTGACCTATTCCCAACAACCTTTACAAAGATGAAAGGCATAGCAGGAGATCTAGGAGAGATGAAGATGCCTCTCAAATCTGAGGCTAGAACAATCAAATAATGACCATATAGACTGAATCCAATATATAAGCATAAAGTAAAAGCAGAAATTGAAAGGATGTTGGAGGTTGGAATCATAGAACCAGTGGAGGAATGTGAATGGGTAAGCCCTTACGTAGTTCAAGAGAAGAAGTAGGGAGGGATAAGCATATGTGTCGACCTAAGGAAGTTGAATGATGCTTTCCTACATGACCCTTTCCCTACCCCTTTCACAGATGAGGTATTGGAGAATATAGGAGGCCAGGAAGCATACTCATTCACAGATGGATTCTCAGACTACCATCAGATAAAGATAGCCCCAGAAGATAGGTACAAGACCACTTTTTTCATAGAATGGGGATCCTACCAGTACACAGTCATGCCTTTTGGGTTGAAGAATGCACCAGCTATATTCTCAAGAGTAGTCATAGCTTCTTTTAAAGAATTCATCCATCATTTTTTAGAAGTATACCTAGATGATTGGATAGTATACAGTTTGTTGAAGGACCATGTAGAGGTGTTAAGGTTGAAGTTGGAAAGATGCAAGCAGTGTCAGATATCACTAAATATAAAGAATTGCATCTTTGCGACACCTTCTGGGATATTATTGGGCCATATAGTGTGCAAACAAGTCTTGCTAGTAAACCCTGCCAAGATTGCAATGATTGTCAATTTACCACCACCAAAATCAGTACATCAGTTGAGAGCAACATTGGGATACACAGGCTATTGCTGGAAATTCATAAAAGGGTATGCATAGATCATTGTGCCAATGGAGAAATTGTTGAGGAAATATAGTAAATTTCATTGGAATGAGGATTGTCAATGAGGATTGGACACTCTAAAAGAGAAGATGGTAACAGCACCAATACTAGTATTCTCGGATTGGGAAAAGACGTTTCATGTGCATGTAGATGCATTAGCTATAGCACTTGGAGTTATTCTGGCGCAACCAGAAACAGGGGAATTGGACCATCCTATAGCATTTGCTAGCAGAAAACTGTCAGAGTCAGAGAAAAATTACAATACCACATAAAGAGAAAGCCTAGCTATGGTCTATGCACTCCATAAGTTCAGACATTACTTACTGGGCAAACATTTCAAGATGTTTACAGATCATTCAATTCTCAAATACCTAGTCAATAAGCCAGTGTTGGGGGGGAGAATTTGTAGATGGTTATTTTTGTTTCAAGAATTTGACTTTGAAGTGATAGTCAAACCAAGGAAGTTGAATGCAAGACCTGATCACCTGTCAAGGATCACTAATGGAGAGGAACCTATGAACTTAGAGGACAACTTCCCCGATGCATAGTTATTTTTAGTACAAGTAGTTGATGAATATTTTGCTGACATCATTCAATACTTGAGTACAGGGACCACGCCACAAGAATTAAACACTAGGCAGAAGAAAAATATGGTAGTCCAAGTTTCATATTATCAATTGATTGCAGGACACTTATACAAGATGGGTACAGATAGCATCTTGAGAATATGTGTACTAGAACATGAAAGACCTAGGATTTTAGAAGAGCCCATGAGGGAATAGTTGGAGAACATTATGCAGGAAAAGCTACTGCGTAGAAGGTGTTGTGTGCCAGACTATGGTGGTCGACCATTCACAGAGATGCAAAGGATTACTTCCAGAAATGTGATGTATGTCAAAGGGTTGGAAAACCTAATAGATGGGACGAGATGTCCCTAAGACCATAAGTAACCTTGTAGATATTCGACAAATGTGCAATAGAATTTGTGGGACCGGTTAACCCACCAGCAAAGAGGTCAGGTATATTATTATTGCAAAAGAATACTTAACAAGATGGGTGGAAGCAGCACCATTCAAAGATTGCAGCGCAGAGACAGCAACACACTTCCTGTTTGAGCAAGTAATCACTAGATTTGGATGCCCAAATATTTTGATGAGTGACCAAGGCACTCACTTCATTAGCAGTACTATCAAGGCTATTACTGAAGAGTTTGAAGTCTATCATCAAAAGAGTACACCATATCACCCTCAAGCAAATGGAACAGTGGAAGCCTTTAATAAGATCCTAAAGAATGCACTGACAAAGATTTGAAATGTCAACAAGGACGATTGGGACTTGAATATACCAGTAGTACTATGGGCATATAGGACTACATGCAAAAAGTTGACTGGGCAAACACCATTCAGGTTGGTGTATGGACAAGAAGCAGTGGTGCCATTAGAATTTTTGGTACCTAGTCTATGCATAGTAGCAATCACTAACATGACAGAACGAGGCATAGTACAAGCAAGTCTAAGTTAGTTGATGGTGATGGAAGAAGATAGGATTCTAGTAGGATTTTACCAAGAAGTACAGAAAGAAAGGGACAAAGCTTGGCATGACAGACATATAAAAAGGAAGAGTTTCATGAAAGGAGACCTAGTCTTGGTATATGACAGTAAATTTCTTAAGCACCCAGGAAAATTCATAATGCATTGGTTGGGACCTTACGAAGTGAAGACTATCATAGATGGGGGAGTTGTACAATTCAAAGACTTAGGAGGTACATAACTTAGAGGAATGATCAATGGGAGTCGACTGAAGCTATATAGGGACAGTCGACCTCCTAGTACTTAGGAAGTTACCTCGTAGTAAAGAGTAAAAAAAAAGAGAGAGAATAATAAGAATAAGTCAGTGCACATGGAGAGCCTCGACAGAACGGGATTTGGCAGAGGGAACGGGGCGTTGAAAGAAAACCAGGGTTCGAAAAACACGACACGTATAAGAATGGTTAAATGAGTAAAAAAGATATCGTGCGTAGGAAACATAACGAAAATGGGAAAAAGTGACAAGTATTAATGCGACACAACAGTCATTTCCCCGACACGTTATAGATTTAGAAAGAGGGGGGGAAACCGACCCATTGCGATTTTGTCTAAGGAGAAAAATGTTGAGTCAAGCGAAAGAACGATAGAGTGTGGAATTGCGCTACCACATGGCGAATTGAGAGTTGTCGGTTTAATTTAAACACCATGTCACCACCGCGGGTTGGAGAACCAAGAAGAACTGGACGAAGCACCCAGAGTACTACACGGGGACCACAAGATGGAACCAGTGAAATGTTGACAATGATGGATGTGGATGAAATCCACACAACCAAATACAAGCAAACCACATTATATGTGGAGGAGGAGAAAGAATCCACACAGGAGCCCGAGCAGCTAGTAGAGGATGTTGAGCCGATGAAATCTAACGCGTCGAGGGGAAAAGGGCCACAAAAAGCAGAATCGGCCATGGAATCCACACAGCAGGGCTTGGAGCCGGAACCAGAGCAGGAATTAGAGCAAGAGGGGGGAGTACCATCCCCACAAGGGGAAAAGAAGCTGAGAGTCAAAACTAGTACGGAAGGCATGCAATGCACTCCGACGGAGCTAATATAGTAATGTCAAAACTTCCCAAGGAAGTAAAAATCGAGGATAACATGGTAGGAGGAGTCGACGGTCTTAAATACTTTGACCACAATATATTGGATGCCACAAAGTTCCCAGATTTGGCAGCTCATAGCTACCTAGAGAGCAGGGGAGAGGGCCCTTCAAACGTGTCACTCTTGGAGCATGCACAATGGATCATAGGCCTACACAACATAGGTACCATGAACCTCTTAGACATACAGCACTTCGGGTGCTAGAAATACATAAATGAATGTGTTAAAAAGCTGCTATCAAGGGTGCATGGAGGCATCCTATGGATGGATAGGCTAGTACTGATCAATGTTGACCTCATCGTAGAGATTACAGGTATACCCATAGATGGGGAGAAATCGGAGCAATATGTAGAAGACAAGACTCGGGAAAAGTCCATATTCGATGAGATTAAAACGAAGTATGGCGTAGAGAGGGGGAACAGAGGAATCAGGATTAATGACATCAATGATCCTGCAACTCAATTTGCAACCAGATTTCTTGGTTGCAAATTAATGCGCAAGTGCCAAAAAGAAGAAGTTCCCGCAGGAGTAAGAGCAGATGTGGCGCAGTGCGCAAAGGGGAGCTCGATGAGCTGGACCCCATAGCTACTCAACTCATTCCTACAATATTGTAAGGATGCATAAGACTGGGGCTCTGAGTTCCATTATTCGTGGTTACTCATCCTCATTGCACTTATGGGGTGGCATGAACCGACATATACGATGTTCCTAACAAGGACATGAAAATGTGGCGCAGCACGCTACACATCGTTGTGAAGCACCACAGATCCCAAGGTAAATAAAGTCAACAATGACATGTTCACGCAATACTTAACAAAGATTTATCATAGCATGACAGAGACATGGAAGATCTCACCAGAAATTGTCCAGGAGTATGGACACATAGTGAATTTTCACACATCATGTCACAGCATGTGGCTACAAGCAAAGAAGGACCCCGCCAAGGAGTGGTTGCAACTAAAGTATTGTATGATGATGCAGGGAATCCACATGGAGGTCCAAGAGTGGTCTGAGGAGTGGAAAGTACTAGAAATCCCAAGTGCAACACCACTAGTACAAGTCTAGACACAGGGTAGTACAGTCCCCGCGCAGCAGGTAGATAGGAATGGCACTAGCCAGCAAAAGAAAACAACAATAGGAATAGGGGTGGAAAGAAGCTCCATTTGAAAGAGGACTAGGACACAAAATAATTCACAACGTGGTATTACACAGGGTCCACAGGCTACAGAGCAGGTGCCGGGAAGACCAGCAGGACAGGTGAGTGCAAAGGAAGTGCAGACAAAGACACAAGATGTAACTATGGATGAAGAAGTTGAGCAGGACACTGACATGGATACACAGATGCCTGAAGCATATGAATAGCCAGATGCCCAAAGAATGAGAACAATGGAGCAAGTAAGTGGCACCAGGAAGAAAGCAAAGGCCCACAGGAAACAAATGGAAACGTCACTGACAGCAGACGATGTAGAACTGAAAGCCATGACCGTAGAAGATCGACTGTTAGAATTATGGAATATGTAGAAAACCATCGAGCTTCAATTTTGGAACAGGTACGGGAGGTAAAAAAACGTGCTAATACAGTTGAGGATCAAGGTGGAAAAACAACAAAAGGACAAACCGGCGTCAGTAAGAGAAGGAGCACTTGTCGGAGAAACAATACAAATCACAGTACAGGGAAGTGTTAACTTTATCATAACACCAGATATGGTGTTCATCGATGAGGAAACAGCACAGAAGCCAGTGAAGGATATCGAAACATTAGACTTGGTGATGCCCAAGATACCAACAAAGGCACTATATAAGTTACAAGTTATCCTCATGCAGGAGATTCAGTTCGGAGCAAGGTCTGACGCGACCATTATACAAATAGTGGAGGAAGAAAATATGGCATTGAGGGAAGCCATCAGCCAGGAAGGGCAGAGGAAAGAGATAGTGCAGCAAAAAGTGGACCAGATGGAGACCCAAATAGATGCAGTCTTTCAAGCTATCTTAGATGACACAGTATCTGAGGAAACATCTTCGGAGGAGAAGATAACAAAGATATCACAGACTCTACAATAATATAAGGAGTAGATCAAGGAACTGGAGGATCATGTGGTACCTAGGACTCCCCCAACAGTCTGGGTGCAAAGAGAGAAAGACGCGACAGCAGCTACAGAGAACATCACGCAGAATATACATAGGGTGGTAGAATCGCTTGAGAAGAGCGGCCAGCTATGGACCCAGGTATTAGAAGATGGGATCCTACAAGAGTTGCAAGGGAAGGAAGATAAATTACATGCAGCAATGGAAGATGTCAAGCAGCGACAGAGGACAATGTCCCTGCCAGAGAAGATTAAGACAGTCACAGAGATGAAGAACCTCCAGGCAGAAGAAAAAGCAGTATAGGCACAGAAAATCGCACAACGGGATCAGTTGGATCCCTTACAGGAAAAGGTAGAACAATTGGTCGTGGAAATCGACACAACAAAAGAATTCCTTGAACAGATAGGCTTGGAGGGGGGCAATATCTTAAAACCTCCAGTCATTGTGCAGGTGGTCAAATCCATGACAACAAAGAAAATTCAAGCTCATGAGCAGTGCCAACGGATAGTAGAAATGTACGAAGAGCTGGCACAAGCAGTGGAAGACACGGGAGTTAAACAATGACTCGGGATGAGTCATGATGTCAGTGTTGGGGGCCTGCTGGGCACGGGCCCATTTTGGGGAAAAGGCTATTTTTAGAGAGAAAAGCACAAATTGGGAAAAACACAACTGGAAGGGAAAGCAGCATGTGTGGGGGAAGCATGCAAGGCGCGCATGCAAGCAAAACCTAATGACATTAGGGTTAGGGTTTTTGAAAGATATTTTAGTGGTTGATAAGCCAATAATATGTATAAGTAGTACCTAGGAGGTCTAGGGGGGGAGAGGGAGAAAGAGAGAAAGGCTAGAGGCCAAGAGAGTTTGGAAGTTCTAAGGCTTGTAAGAACTGCAACATTTTGTACGTCGGTGTGCTAGAGAAGAGTCAAGCAACTCGATCCTGAGGGTTAGATCATAGGATGAGGAGCCTGGTGTGATCTAGTTAGCCTTACAGGGATCGAGAAGTCTGTGGAAATTGTAAGATCCAAGACTGTAACCGTGTGTGGCGCGATATATTGTTGAGACATAATAAAAGAGCTTGAGAGCCAAATATTTATCGGCGTAGCCCAAGAGGGGGTGAAAAATGGTAGAACATGTGTTATGTAACTGAATGTTATGAATATCCATTGTTGTTAATGATTCAATGCTAGATAAATGAATGAAGGAACTAGTTAGATATGATTTTTAACATGCATGAGTAAGAGTGACTAATTAATTAATATGTTAGACTAAATAAATGAAGATCAAAGGTACAACCACAGATCCCCACTTATTCCCAAGCTGCAAGCGTCTGAGTATTGCAGCCACCAATAGAACTATCTCGGGTGAGACTGCACAGTGCACCTTGTGCACTGTGCTTCCTTATGGTTTACAATGGGGGGCGATAGTTTTAGAGGGCTTTTGTTGGAAGTGTTGGAGCTGCCTTTTTCGACTAGTTTTAAGCGTAATTCTTGCAATCAAAGGTTGGTCATTTAAGTTCTCTTTTACTTTGTGGCCTTTACCCTTCGAAAATCCCAGTAGTCCCGATATGCAAAGTGGCGAGGGTCGTTGTAATCCTAATACCATTTCCTTTTAACCATGAACAAGCTTTTTCACTTTTCTTTACCTCGGGATATCGCGTTTCGGGAGTTACAAGTCACACTATTTCTAAGCCCCGATGCACGAAGTCGTGAAGTAACCTTGAAATTTTACCTAGGTTAGCACCGAGAGTAAAGTTCCTTAAACCTTAGTTAAGCGTTGTCGGTATTTCGTGTCTCGACGTTTTCCCTCCCCAAAAGTCTCACTGTCATAACTCCGATAGGCGAAATAGTGAGACGTTCGCGGAAGTTACCCGGGTTAGTGTCAAGGGTGAATAGCTTTTAACCATAGTTAAAATCTGTTGGGATTTCGTAACTCGGTATACGTTTCTCCCAAAAACTATACCTTCGAAGCCCTGAATCGCGAAGTCACGATATTACTTAAATATAAATTAATTAAACACTTAATCCGGTTTACCTTCTGGCTTAACTAGATCACATCATCGCGATCTCAGAATTTCGCGACTCGGCATACGCTCCTCCCGAGAACTTTACCTTCGAAGTCCCGAGTCGCGAAGTCGCGATATTAACTAAACATGATTAATCAAACGCTTAATACAGATTACGTTATCACTTAACTAGATCGCATCATCGCAATCTCGGGTTTAAGGCCTCGAAAGGTTAGAGTGAAAACTCTCGATACAGCGAACGTCGAAAGATTGATTAAAGTTTAAGAAAACCTGATTAAAGAAACTAAGCTAGCTTAATCAATGTTTAATACAAGTAATAATATGCACAGTATACGAGGTAAATTTAAATCTTCCTTGCACCAACTTGTGTCACGAACCGTCGAAATTTATGGCATTAATTGGAAATGAGGCAAAGCGACAAGTAAGGATATGGTTTTTATTGCTAAATCTATCTCTAAAAATGATTTGACCGTTCTGTTCATAAGGACGTCGAGGTTTTAAATGGTCGAAGATATAGATCATTTTCTTCCTGTTCTGTTCATAAAGCTCATTTCTATTTTGCGCAGAGAAGCTTTTCTCAACAAGCTAATTTCTGTATGTATACACATTTTTATTACAGGAGAGCTAAGTCACAATCCTCTGTCATGGCCCCACGAAAAGCGTCCAAGGAAAGTGTTGAGATTTCAGGACAAGGCTCTGATAATGTTTCTGATGCTTCACCACGAAGCGTTGATTCCGTCAGAACCTGGTCATACATCTCCGAGGTTCTGCATTCCGATTTGGTGAACTATTCAGATGATTCCAGTGACAATGAGAAGAACGACTTGGCCACCAAATACAAGATTTTCGTCCAAGCAGAGATGCATAAAGTAGCGGCTAGGCCACGTCTTCTTCCTTACTATGATATGATTCGATGGGCGCTAGATCATGTAGATATCCCGACCAGAACTATGATCAACGAGCAGAAGGTCACTATTGGGACCTTTAGACCAGAACACTTACAGGCGATGTACAAGTTGCCACCCACATCGAACTTCACATACAATGTCGAGTTTCTGGAGGATTTTAAATAGAAGGAATGTGAGCAATACGGCAAAAGATTATCTGATTTGACCAAGGATTGGGTCTCACACCCCGCGAAGTTCAGATCAGATAGCAACAGATTTTATTCCATATCTTCTTTGATACCGCAGTTCAAATACATAGCAATGATGACCTGTAGACTGTATGGGATAGAAGACACCACACATTTTTTCCTCCCGTGGGTACCTCTAATGCATACAGTCGCGGAAGGTTGTTCCTTCGACTGGGCCAAACTGTTGTCAGATAGTCTAACCAGTTGGATTACAGAATATCTGACACAGAGGGTGAGCGGGAAGGCTGCTTCATTTTTTATGTCCGCATATCTCATGGACACCATGTGTTTCATGACGCCTTTTCCCTTAATGCACTGGAGTTGGGCTCCATCTGATGCTAAGGCTATCCATGTCTACCAATCAAAGATTTGGGAGGATAAGGCCTCAGATTTCATATACAAAATTTTCAATTGGGTAATGGTACCGATGCATGTCACCATCTTCGGTAATCCACCACCCAGGATCTCAGATAGCATCACGGCCAATTTGAGCAATGTGGTCGACTGGTACGTGGAGGAAGAATTTTCATACATCAGGGTTTTCGGCGCCTCTTTCCCTCCACGTGCTCTACCATTATTTATACTCGATAGGCTGGCTTGTCACGAGATCGCCAGGCAAACCATGATTGGTGGAATAAGCAAAGAGCTTAAAGGATTTTCGAAGAAGGTATGGCCACCGTTCCCCATTCATTTGAACACATATTTTTTATTAGATTTTGGGCATGCAAAGGCTGAGGCAGCAGCCTTGGAAGATATTAAATTGGTTCACATTGAATTCAAGAAACACGACCCACACAGGGTCGTGAGTAATCACTTGGATGGATGTGGCCTTAAAATATTTGAGCACAAGAATTCGCCTCATGATAACATTTTCTTAGGCGTGAGATCTTATGTCGAGGTTTTGGCTCGGATACAAGCCCTATCACCCGAAGAAAGGGCCGATGTTTTCAAATTCCAAGAACATCAACGGAGCTGCCTTCCCCCAGTATTACGGGGTGAGAATCCAACAACCGTAGAGGTGTAGCAAACGGAAGCGGAGGGCTCCAAAGATTCAACACCTAGCCAAGAAGAACACCAGGATAGGAAAGAGAAAACTGGGGACCCGAAACAGGAAGCTCAGACTTCCAACCCTCCAAGCGAGCCAACCTCGGTTGTTACTTCAGGGAAATCATCTAAGCAGGTAGGCTATCCCATAGTTTCTGTTACCCCCCTGCAATCCACAAAGGGGATCCCAGATGCAGGTTGGATTTTTGGCGAAGAATTAATACCCATAATAGTGGAATATCTACCTCTGAATGAATTCTTCTTCGATAAGAAGAGAAAGGTTGTCGTGAAACAAGAACTTTACCAAGAGGCAGGTACGGTATCCAAGAAATTTAAAATTTTAACTGATGGGAGAGCTATGAAAAAATAAGAATTTGCAACTCAAATAGCAGGAACATTGGGGGCTTTCACTACAGCCAACCAATATTCAGTTGGGACCCTAAATCATCAGCTGAAGCGAAAAAATCATTTGATCAAAACATTAGAGGCTAAACTAGCTACAGCAAAGGTCGCTACCAAAGATCAAGTGAATACATGTTTAGAACAAGATAGAGTAGCTGATCAAAAGGAAATCGAGTGGCTCAAAACCAATCTCGAACAGACACAACTAATGGCTTAGACAAGTCAAATACAGATAGGCCAGCAAGGAGAATTGATAGAGCAGCTACAAGCCAAATTAGACTTCACCGAAAGCTAGGTAATCGATATCGGGATATTTGAATCCCAAGCTATAGAAATCAGAAAAAGAGTGTCGGCAGCTCAACAAGGTATACTTGCTAAGGTGGAAATAATTCAAAACAATTGCCAACTCATTGATCGAGTATTGGAAAACCTCACTCTCAGAGAAAAAGATGTTGGGGCGGCTCGGGTTGCTTTCCAGGAGGCTATTATAGCCACGACAAGAAGGGAAACGGGAAGTAGTTCCATGTTTTCTATCTCAGAGAAGACCCAAGGTAACATCTTGTTGAAAGAATGGGAGCGTAACATATCCGAAGGCAGACAACAAGCTAAAGAGGTAAGAAAATCTTGTGAAGAAACCTTCGGTTTTCTACATGGGAGTTGGTTGGGTCCCGATGGTGAAAGAAGCACTGAGATACTGGGCCAGATCAATACAGCCAAGCATCTGCTCAATATCAAGGAAAATGAAGAAAGAGAGTTGGCTTAAATATCACAAATAACCCAGACGGACATAGTCTGAATAGATAAATGGCTAATTAAACCGAGTGTACAATTATGTTTTATCAGCGCCAAAGACCAACAGCTGAAAGAAAAGTTGCCAAAATTGGTGAAGGATTGTTACACTTTTGAGGCCAATAATCAAGCATAACCTTCTAAGTTGATATCCCAGCTGGTGGAGAAGTGCGTCATTTGCACAGAGCATGCGAAGAGGTAGGTTTCTGGTACCAAATAAAGACAGAGACAAAGAATTGAAACGTTTAATCTCCTTTGTTCTAACGGAAAACCTCTGGAACGATTGAGGTTCCAGCATATAGAAATTTGTATAAATATACACTTTGAACAAAGAAAAAGGGGTTGGACCTTTTTGGTCAATTGTAATAGAGACTATCTCCTTTTTGAGAATTAATACAAAGAAATCCGGAGACTCCTGATTCCGTCAAGACTGTGTTATGAGTTTGTTTTCTCTGTAATTTCATATTTAATTTCATTTCGCTTATATATGTCTGATGAATGTTTCATTGCAATTTAGTAAAACCTCTATTGTGGTGATCATTTTTTATCCATCTATATCGTTCGTAGTTTTTCCTCTGTATCGGCTATTAGCAGGTACAAGACCTATGAACCTTTTAGATTGTCATATTTTATGCTTCGTCAGATTCCTTCTTATCTTATTTTCTTCTTCTGTTTACAGGGTGAGATTCTCCCTTGATAGGAGCCTTGCTTTATAGACAGCTTAATGTTTTTTCTCATATTTCACACATCATTTATTTAAAATATGACTCAGTTACGGAAAAAGGCCTTTGGTTTGCATTTTATCTTTGATATTGAATTCAAAAGTTCTCTTTTATAAGATCAAATTGATACAGCATAAAAAACCTCGAACTCACTTTTAATTTACTGTTCCTATATGACTGTCCTCGTTGTAAGACAGCCTAATATTGAACCCGGTTTATCGGATCAAACCCATATTTCCTTAAATCTCTTCGATACTATACTTAAAACAGCCACCACCCGGGTATAACTTGAACGTTCATGGGCCGCAATTGAACAGGACATAAACATCCAGGAACAGTTGGAAGCGCGACAGTGACAACCTGGAAATCAGCCTTAGCTTCATTTCCCGAAGGTTGATGCTCTCCTCCTTCTTACTCTTCACTCACTTTCAGATGCCTAGACACTGTACTTTCTAAGCCTTAGGTACAGACTTTGGAACAACATTTTTTTGGCGCCGTTGTTGGGGACAAAGTTATGAAACCTTTTCCCTGGGAAGAACGACATTCTCGCTTTCACCCTTTGATAGTGAACAAAGAGTGAACACCCTCTAAAGTATTTTCTTATCTTTCACTTGGCGACTCCATGTTTAAATAAGTTGGCATTTAGTCGAAGGAATACCAGACAAAACGCAGAGAGAAAACAGACCATGCATGTTTCCAATCCCGAAAAAATACTGAAAACTAGAGGTTCCCTTAAGCCAACTACTGCAGTCTATCAGCTTAAGTACCCACAACCCAAGACCAAGAGTTCTTTTGAACCTTCAACTTTGCACAGTTCCCCTCCCAAAACCATCAATTCATTTTTAGCTAGCTCTGAGGTTAAAAGTGAAATCCATCCGAAAACCTCTGTCGTACACAAAGGTAAAATCCCCGCAATGAATTTATCAGTGGTTGATATCCCGCTAACTCTTCTTTTAGATTTCACGACCTCACTGAGTCTCGAAGAGTATACCATACACTCAGATTCTACACCTGTGGGTTCCCCTGATTACATTTCTTGCAAGTCCGAAGAGCCAATTCCTTGCATCCCTTACCACCTATCTTTGGTTTTCTTGTCTTACGAAGAAGCTAAAGATTCACTTTTAGTGTTCCAGAACCCTCTATACAATACATTGTTTCCCTATCCAGTAGTAACGATGGCAGCCGTCGGAGGAGGAGGAGGAGGCATTTTCGGAGGTGGAGGGGATCTAGGAGGAGGAATGGGAGGCCAAGGGCCTCCCCCGCCTCCCAAATTTTTCGCTAAAGTGGCTACGAGATATGCACCTTTGGTCCTACCCATCCCTCTTCATGACCTTCCTGAAAATTATATAAAAAACTTACAAAATTTACACGGGAAGGAGACTTGACCACAGCCGAACATATAAACTTCTTTGATCAATTCGCGGATATCCTAGGTCTCGAGCACGAAGACGTGTTTTCGAGTTTGTTTGTTCAAACTTTCAAAGGACAGGTACGAACTTGGTTTCGAAGCCTACCCGCAGGATCGATATTATCCTACGATTCTCTAGAAGACTCCTTCCTTAGACAATGGGGCAAAAGGAAACACCACTTGTATTATTTGACCGAGTTCAGATCTTTAAAGAAAAAGAATTTGGAAATAGTTATGGAATTTATTCAAATATTTAACAAGCTATATAATAAAATCCCAGCCGAAGTTAAACCATCCCAACCTGCAGCCAAAGTAACCTTCGCGGGTGCTTTCGAACCTGATTTTTCCCTTCTCTTAAGAGAAAGGTGAGGGGCTACCTTAACCCGAATGCAGGATGATGCTGTGGAAATTGAATCTAACATGATGGCCTCTGGAAATTTGAAAGCTAAGGTAGAAACGGGAAACCAAGAAACCAGACGTTTTAGGGAACAAGCGGGACCCTCAGCGTCTAATAGATCCACAGACGACAAAATGGATGATATGGCTAGGATAATTAAGGAGTTGTCAAATAAGATTTCCAGAATGGAGCTAGATCAATCCAAGGCTGATCCTTTCGTTAAAAGAGAATTTAGAAGAAACCCCAACCCTCAAAATCAACAAAGGCAGATTAAAAATGAAGACCAGAAAATTCAAACCCTTTTGAAAAATGAAAATTTTATAGGAGGAAATGACTTGGAAGATTTCGAGGGTCTGGAAGAAGATGTGACAAATTTGGGTGATGATTGCACTTAGCCTTATGTAACTAAAGAAGATTACGAGAAGTCTTTAAACACGCCGCAACCATCAAATGAAGATGATGATATAAATAACACTGATTTCATTGTATGTCAAGAAATGACCGATTCTGTAATGGTTGAGATCCAACCTAGGTATAACCTCAGGTCTAAAAACAAACCTACGTTGAGTATTCAACCCAAGAAAATTCTCCCTAGAGGTGAAGTATATGTCCCCGCCCTAAAAGATACCGAAACATCTACTAATAAAATAAAAAGGGCAGACTTGTTGGATCCCAAAACGAAGGAGGTTGAGACCCAAACAAGGGAAATCAAGACAGCATAGACACAAACACCAGTAAATAAACTCACAAGTAATAAATCAGTTCAGACAAATAATTTGGAGAAGAAAGAGCACGAGGTCTCAACCAGAGAAACGGACAAAGGTAGTGGCGGTTTCAGTTTTGAAAATGAGATAAATAGGATTAAAATACCGATTCCTCTAGTTGAATTAGCAAAAAATCCTGCATATAGAAAGCAGATAACCAAAGTGATAGGTTGTTCAGATCAGGAGAGTCAATCTGACGTGATAAATTTGGAAGATGATAAGCCCAATATCACTTTTGGTCCACATTTCGAAGGTGCCAGAGACACCGTCGCTCCTTTCTATATCACCCTGAATGTGCAAACTCGACTGCCGCATAATTGAATGCTAGACTCTGGAGCTTCACATAATGTGATGCCTAAAACTATTATGGACAGACAAGGCCTCGAGATCACCAGGCCTTACGTAGATCTCTACTCTTTTGATTCGAGAAGAGTTAAGTGCATGGGTATGATAAAAGATTTAGTAGTCACCCCCGCACAGGTCTTAGTCAAAAGTGTCTTGATGGATGTAGTTATTGCTGATATCCCCCCAAAATATGGCTTACTGTTGTCAAGGTCATGGGGAGCCAAACTTGGGGGGTCCCTCCAACTGGACATGACTTACACCACAATTCATGTGTTTGGTGGACAACTTACTCGGTTATATAGGGAAACGAGGTTAGCCTATACAGTGAGTGATCCTCAGAATCCTAACAATTTTCCTATTTACATCGTTGATCAAGATCTAGGAAATTGTATTTTGTCTTTTGATGATGGTATAGATAGCTTCACAAAAGAAAAATACATAGATGAGAAAGAGTCCGAAAATATGTATAGCACTGGGATCTAGAAAATGTTTTTTGACAGGGAACTGTCATGTGAAGGAGCAGGTGCAGGGGTAATTTTTGTGGCACCTGAAAATAAATTTGTTGTCCCTTTCTCTTACAGGCTTCAATGGGATATAGACCACACCAACAATGCATGTGAGTATGAAGCCTTAGTATTAGGATTGGAAGTTGCCAAGAAGATGAACACAAAAAACCTGGAAGTATATGGAGAGGCAGAGTTGATAGTCAAACAGATGAATCGACAATATCAGGCCAAGAACCCGAGATTGAGATCGTACAGAAATTGTGCCTGGGATCTAATGGAAAATTTATTCTCATCTGTAAATATCCACTTCATCCCACAAGATGAAAATTTGCAGGCTGATTCGTTAGCCAAGGAAGCCTCGACATTCGCTCCCCCTACAGCTTTTAAATTAAAATACCACATAGAGGTAAGGCACAGACCATCCATCCCGAACAACATACAACACTGACAGGTTTTTGAGGATGACAAATAGATCAGGAAGTTCCTTGAAGCAGTGGGTGACTTCTTTAAAACTCACAATGATCAAGAGAATCAAAATGATCACATATGGATCATTCAAGAAGGAGAAGACCCTCAGGAGTTCCAAGAAAAAATCGCTAACCATCGCATGTTGGTTTTAAAAAATAATCAGATTCCAAAGGGACTAATCCCCCTGGAGAGACTTTTTGATCAGAATGACATGCCCTTAAAATCCACTCTGCAACCCCAACCAGAAGAGGTTGAAGATTGCGATGTAGGGACGAAAGAGGAGCCTAGGATGGTGAAAATATCAAAGTACTTTCCTCCTGAGGTAAAAAACAAGTATAAATATTTGCTCGCACGATATAAAGACGTTTTTGCTTGGTCTTACGAAGAGCTTAGAACCTACGACACTACTTTGATCGAACACAAGATACCTCTGAAGCCTGGTGTCAAACCCTTTAGGCAAAAACTTAGACAAATCAACCCTATCTTATTACCCGTAGTCGAAAGAGAAGTTAAAAATCTTTTAGACGCAAAAATAATAGTACCACTGAGATACTCAGATTGGGTAGCAAACCTGGTCCCGGTTAGAAAAAAGAGTGGGGAGATTAGACTGTGTGTTGATTTCAGAAATCCAAATAAATCTTCCCTCAAAGACAACTACCATGTACCTAAAATGGATCACGTTTTAGAAAAGGTAGTTGGGGCAAATAGGATGTCGATGATCGATGGTTTCTCTGGGTACAATCAAATTGTCGTAAACGAACAAGATAAAGAAAAAACAGCCTTCACTACACCCTGGGGTATATTCATGTATGATAAAATGCCTTTCGGTCTAATGAATGCAAGTGTCACCTTCCAACGTGCTATGGATATCGCTTTCATCGACGAAAGAGACAAGTTTGCGGTTATCTATCTCGATGATCTAACTATTTTTTCTAAGTCTGATGAAGATCATTTAATACATCTCAAACAGACTTTCGAAAAATGTTGCAGGTTTGGTCTATCTTTAAACCCCAAAAAGTCTCACTTCGCCATGCGAGAAGGTAAACTCCTGGGCCATATTGTGTCCCGAGACAGAATTAAAATTGATCCTAGCAAGGTTCAAGCTATAGACACAATAAATATTCCTAAAAATGTAAAGGAAATGTAGTCGTTCTTAGGAAACATAAATTTTTTGAGGAGGTTTATCCCAAACTTTGCTGAAATTGTGAAATTGATCACAGGTATGTTAAAGAAAAACAGCGAAGTGAAACGGATAGCAGAGGCCAAAGAATCGTTTGCACGTATCAAGAAGGTTATAAGAGAGGCACCTGTACTGGCAAGCCCTGACTATCTAAAGGATTTTCTCATTTTTTTCATTCGCCTCCGAGCATACAATTGTCGCGGTGCTCCTCCAGAAAAATGAAGAAGGTTTCGAACAACCAATAGCTTTTTTCAGCAAAAGTCTCAGAGACGCGGAACTCAAATACGATATAATGGAAAAACAAGTGTATGCTATGGTGAAGGCATTACAGGCTTTTAGAACTTACGTATTGCATTCCAAGATAATCGCGTATGTACCTACTAGCTCTGTAAAAGACATTTTAGTTCAGCCTGACAGTGATGGAAAAAGGGGACGGTGGCTCACTAAAATTCAAGAATTTGATCTAGAGATAAAGCCGACGAAACTAGTAAAGGGTCAAGGTTTGGCTAAACTCTTAGCTGGATCAAATTTCAGAGCCCTCAGTATAAATAGCCTACAGGGATGTGAAGAAGATGAGGATATGAACGAGCTCTACGAGCAAACAAGTGAAATTAGAATCGAAGAGAATTTTACATCCTCTGATTGGTACAAAAACATAGTATCCTACCTACTGACTTTGAAGTGCCCGAGTGATTTATCTCCATCCAAAGCCAAAACGCTAAAACTGAATGCGGTCAAATACTATATATCTGAGATTCAATTGTATTGGAAGGACCCACTTGGCTACATGTTGGTTTGTTTGGTTGAATCTGAAAAAGAGAAGGTCATAAGTGAATTCCACGAAGGAGTGTGCGGGGGACATCACGCTTGGAGAGCGACAGCTTATAAAATCCTGAGGGCAGGGTATTATTGGCCTAAACTCTTCTCGGACGTCAATTCCAAAGTCAGGGCTTGCAACCCTTGCCAATTGTTCGTGGGCAAGCATAAACTCCCAGCGCTACCGTTAGTCCCGGTCAAAATAGAGGCTCCTTTTCAGCAGTGGGGACTGGATTTTATCGGCGAAATTAACCCCCATTCCAGTGCTCAACACAAATGGATCCTAACTGCCACAGATTACTTCACTAATTGGGTGGAGGCTATTCCAACCAGAAGGGCAACAGATTCATTAGTAATAGATTTCCTGGAAGAAAACATTTTATCTAGATTCGGCTGCCCCCGAAAGATAGTCACAGATAACGCCTAGGCTTTTAAATCTATGGCTATGATCAGTTTTTGCCAAAAATACAATATCGTGCTCGGCCATTCCACGGCATATTATCCCCAAGGAAATGGAATGGTCGAGTCTTCGAACAAGAGTTTGATCAATATAATTAAGAAAGTGTTGAATGAGAACAAAAGGTCTTAGCATGTACATTTAAAATACGCATTATGGGCGAATCGGATAGGCACGAAAAAATCCATCGGCACCTCTCCTTTCTAGATGGTGTACGGGACTGACGTGGTATTACCCATAAATTTGGCGCTTCCTGTAATGAAATTATGGAAAAACGAGAAAGAAGAACTTAATCATGTCACAAGAAGGATAAACCAACTAATCAAAGTACAACAACACAGGTTCGAAGTGGACGAAAGGTTGCAAAAATACCAAGACGACATGAAAACGTTATTCAACCGTAAGGAAAAAGACAGAGAGTTTCTTCCTGGCGATTTAGTATTGAAATGGGATGTCAGAAAGGAAGATTCGGCGAAACATGGTAAATTCAATCATATATGGTATGGACCGTTCAAAGTCGCAGCTCTCGAAGGCAAAAATTTGTTCCTATTAGAAAATTTGGACGGTAAAATCTTCAACGCCCATGTTAACGAGCGTTATTTAAAACACTACATGAAATAATTGGTTCCCAAAAGATTTCCATTGTATATACCGGTTTGTATTTGCTTTCTATCTCATGATTTCTTTGAGGTAAGTTTATTTTCACTTTAAATTAATTAGGTCAATAATTTTGTAGAAGTAGACATACGCAATTTTCAATACATTCAACTCTTTTAAAAGACACTCTTCGTGTTTACAGGATTTCGGCCTGCGACCTAAACGAGTGAAAGGAGAAAATAGAAAGTCATATATCGGAGACTGAATTCGCCGAAAATAGGTGATAGAAAAGGTTTTCGGTTATTTTAAAATGGTAAGGAAAAGGTACGAACTCCTGAGAATTCTCTTCTTTAAGAAAGAAAAGGTCTCCAAAGCATCGTAAATGTCCCATCAATCTAATGTTTTCACTTGAATGTTATTAAAAAGAACAATTACTTGCTCTGGGTCCTAAGAATTTAACTTAAAATAAAGATAGGTGGTAGTTAAAATAAGCAGAAAAGTAAAGCATCTCTGGGAAAAGGTTTTCAAAAGCCGGTTTTAATTTTTGACCCCTGTTTCTCAGTGTACAAACCTCTATCTGTCACCTTTCTTTCGGTCTTCAAATTTACCTTCTTAAAAATCCAAGTATCTTTCCGGGTTTATATACATAGGGGGAAGAGATTATGTTTTAACTTTGAAAGTTGTAAAGCATATTTTGGAAAGTAAGTTGGTCTTCACAACTCCTCGGTCTCTTACTAAACAAAGTTATGCATAGGTTGATCCTGACTATTCTAGGTTTTTCAACAGTTTCAAAAGATTGAGGCTTGCTCGAAGGAAAACCCCTAGAAATAATTTTTCCCCTTTTTCCCTGCGGGCTAAGGTGTTGTGAAATTTAAGGGAAGGTTGGTACCGAGTAATCAAAGTAAGTCGATAGACCTCCATTGCAAAATATTACACAGATATCACCCCTCATGCAAACTGATTGCCCCCACTTCGTGTTCTAAAAAGTAAATTATAAGACAGATGGTGAAAATAAATTCATATTTAATTGTCCATCTAGTCCTAAGAGATGATGAAAAGAAATTCAGAAATGATTGCCCTCGTCTCAGCATTTAAATGCATAAATATTTCGAAGTGGTGAAAGGAAATTCAGCAAAAAGGGCCAGATAACTTCACCGAGGTACTGAACAGGCTCACTGGCAGTGAAGCAATATCTGAGATATCTGTAAGGTTGTTATACATGAATCTCACTCTACTCTGGTAATCAATTTTCTTGAAACCGGATCTGCGTCCTAAGTTCAGACAGGGCTCCCCGATTAAAAACATGTAATAAACTTCGTTTGATGCAAACCAAAAGCCACAAGATCTGTTAGATTTCCTAGGACTGTTTTGATCATCTTAATGTAGACCTAAATTCAGTAAAGAGAAAGAGAAAGTCATGAAAAGGACAGCAGCTGAGTGTGAAACATATTTGAGTGGTGAAAAGCTTTTCAGAAGTGAAAGACAAAATCTCTTTTTCCCTCTGTATACCCTTTCTTTAAGCAAGTTTCGCAGAAGTGAAACCAATGACTCCATTTACCCAATACATGCACGTGGTCTACTGTTCTTCCCGTCTTGCAGGGAAACGAGATCCCCAGTTGGAGCGTATGTTGGAGCCGCCTTTTCTGACTAGTTTTAAGCGTAATTCTTGCAATCAAAGGTTGGTCATTTAAGTTGTCTTTTACTTCGTGACCTTTACCCTTTGAAAATCCCAGTAGTCCCGATATGCAAAGTGGCGAGGGTCTTTGTACTCCTAATACCATTTCCTTTTAACCATGAACAAGCTTTTTCACTTTTCTTTACCTCGGGATATCGCATTTCGGGAGTTACAAGTCACATTGTTTCTAAGCCCCAATGCACGACATCGCAAAGTAACCTTGAAAGTTTACCCAGGTTAGCGTCGAGAGTAAACTTCCTTAAACCTTAGTTAAGCGTTGTCGGTATTTCGCGTCTCGGCGTTTGCCCTCCCCAAAAGTCTCACCGTCATAACTCCGATAGGCGAAATTGTGAGACGTTCGCACAAGTTACCCAGGTTAGTGTCAAGGGTGAATAGCTTTTAACCATATTTAAAATCTGTCGAGATTTCGTAACTCGGCATATGTTTCTCCCAAAAACTATACCTTCGAAGCCCCGAATTGTGAAGTCATGATATTACTTAAATATAAATTAATTAAACACTTAATCTGGTTTACCTTCTGGCTTAACTAGATCACATCATTGCGATCTCAGAATTTCACGACTTGGCATACGCTCCTCCCAGGAACTTTACCTTCGAAGTCCCAAGTCGTGAAGTCACGATATTAACTAAACATGATTAATCAAACGCTTAATCCAAATTACGTTTTCGCTTAACTAGATCGTATCATCGCGATCTCGGGTTTAAGGGCTCGAAAGGTTAGAGTGAAAACTCTCGATATGGCGAACGCCGAAAGGTTGATTAAAGTTTAAGAAAACCTGATTAAAGAAACTAAGCCAGCTTAATCAGTGTTTAATACAAGTAGTAATATGCACAGTCTATGAGGTAAATTTAAATCTTCCTTGCGCCAACTTGTGTCACGAACCATCGAAATTTATGGCATTAATTGGAAATGAGGTGAAGCAACAAGTAAGGATATGGTTTTTATTGCTAAATTTGTCTCTAAAAATGATTTGATCGTTTTGTTCATAAGGACATCAAGGTTTTAAATGGTCGAAGATATAGATATTTTTCTTTCTGTTCTGTTCATAAAGATCATTTCTATTTTGCACAGAGAAGCTTTTCTCAGCAAGCTGATTTTTGTATGTATACACATTTTTATTACAGGAGAGCTAAGTCATAATCCTCTGTCAAGGCCCCATGAAAAGCATTCAAAGCAAGTGCTGAGATTTCAGGACAAGGCTCTGACAATGTTTTCGATACTTCACCATGAAGCGTTGATTCTGTCAGAACCCGGTCATACATCTCCAAGGTTCTGTAGTCCGATTTGGTGAACTGTTCAGATGATTCCAGTGACAACGAGAAGGACGACTTGGCCACCAAATACAAGATCGTCTTCCAAGCAGAAATGCATAAAGTAGCGGCCAGGCCACATCTTCTTCCTTACTATGATATGATCCGATGGGCGCTAGATCATGTAGATATCCCGACCAGAACTATCATCAACAAGCAGAAGGTCACTATTGGGACCTTTAGACCAGAACACTTACAGGAAATGTACAAGTTGCCACCCACGTCGAACTTCACATACAATGCCGAGTTTCTGGAGGATTTTAAACAGAAGGAATGTGAGCAATACGGAAAAAGCTTATCTGATTTGATCAAGGATTGGGTCTCACACCCCGCGAAGTTCAGGGCAGATAGCAATGGAGTCTATTCCATATCTTCTTTGGAACCGCAGTTCATATACATAGCAATGATAACTTGTAGACTATATGGGAGAGAAGACACCACACATTTTTTCCTCCCGTGGGTACCTCTGATGCATACAGTCGCGAAAGGTTGTTCCTTCGACTGGGCCAAACTGTTGTCAGATAGTCTAACCAGTCGGATTACAGAATATCAGATGCAGAGGGCGAGCGGGAAGGCCACTTCATTTTTATGTCCGCATATCTCATGGACGCCGTGTGTTTCATGATGCCTTTTCCCTTAATGAGCTGGAGCTGGGCTCCATCTGATGTTGAGCCTATCCATGTCTACCATTCAAAGCTTTGGGAGGATAAGGCCTCAAATTTCATATACAAAATTTTCAATTGGGTAATGGTACCGATGCATGTCACCATCTTCAGTAATCCACTGCCCAGGATCTCAAATAGCATCATGGCCAATTTGAGCAGTGTGGACGACTAGTACATGGAGGAAGAATTTTCATACATCAGGGTTTTCAGTGCCTATGTCCCTGTTAAGGTCCTAACCCGCACATAGGTAGATTAATGTATTCGGATGTAATAAAGGTCAATATTAATAAGACCTTTCAATAAAATAGAATAAGGCGGATGTAAGAAGACCTAATAGAAGCTTCCGCTTCTAGAAGGATCTTCCTCTAGATGCTTCT
>ML821352.1:39315-58378 GCA_009831015.1 Picea engelmannii
TTTCTGTTGCTATTTCGTATATCATTTCTGTGTATTGTGAAGATTATGCTGGATATTTCACTGTTATTCTGTTATTTCTAGCATTTCGTTTCTGTTCTGCATATTTTATATATCTGGTATCTTGCAGTCCCTTCGCATGCTCTACCATTATTTATACCCGATAGGCTGGCTTGTCGCGAGATCGCCAGGCAAACCGTGATTGGTGGCATAAGCAAAGAGCTTAAAGGATTTTCGAAGAAGGTATGGCCATCATTCCCCATTCATTTAAACACCTATTCTTTATTAGATTTCAGGCATGCAAAGGCTGAGGAAGCAACCTTGGATGATATTAAATTGGTTCACATTGAATTCAAGAAACACGACCCACACAGGGTCATGAGTAATCACTTGGCTGGTTGTGGCCTTAAAAGATTTGAGCAGGAGAATTCACCTCATGATGACATTTTCCGAGGTGTGAGATCTTGTGTCGAGGTTTTGGCTCAGATACAAGCCCTATCACCCAAAGAGAGGGCCGATGTTTTCAAATTCCAAGAACATCGGTGGAGCTACCTTCCCCCAGTATTACGGGGTGAGAATCCAACGACCGTAGAGGTGCAGCAAACGGAAGCTGAGGGCTCCAAAGATTCAACACCCGGCCAAGAAGAACACCAGGACAGGAAAGAGCAAACTGGGGGCCCGAAACAAGAAGCTAAGACTTTCAACCCTCCAAGCGAGCCAACCTTGGTTGTTACTCTAGGGAAATCATCTAAGCAGGTCGGCAATCCCATCGTTTATGTTACCCCGCGGCAGTGGACAAAGGGGATCCCAAACGTAGGTTGGATTTTTGGTGAAGAATTAATGCCCATAACAGTGGAAGAGCTACCTCTGAATGAATTCTTCTTCGATAAGAAGAGAAAGGCTGTCGTGAAACAAGAACTTTACCAAGAGGCAGGTACAGTATCCAAGAAATTTAAAATTTTAACTGATGGGAGTGCTATGAAAAAAGAAGAATTTGCAACTCAAATAGCAGGAACATTGGGGGCTTTCACTATAGCCAACCAATATTCAGTCAGGACCCTAAAGGATCAGCTGAAGCGAAAAAATCGTTTGATCAAAACATTAAAGGCTAAACTAGCTACAACAGAGGTCACTGCCAAAGATCAGGCGAATACAGGTTTAGAACAAGCTAGAGTAGCTGATCAAAAGGAAATCGAGCGGCTCAAAATTGATCTCGAACAGACACAGCTAATGGCTCAGACAAGTCAGATACAGATAGGCCAGCAAGGAGAATTGATAGAGCAGCTACAAGCCAAATTAGACTTCGCCGAAAGCCAGGTAATCGATATCGGGATATTTCAATCCCAAGCTATAGAAATCAGAAAAAGAGTGTCGGCAGCTCAACAAGGTCTACTTGCTAAGGTGGAAACAATTCAAAACAACTGCCAACTCATTGATCGAGTATGGGAAAACCTCACTCTCAGAGAAAAATACGTTGGGGCGGCTCGGGTTGCTTTCCAGGAGGCTATTATAGCCACGATGAGAAGGGAAACATGCAGTAGTTCTAGGTTTTCTATCTCAGAGCAGACCCGAGGTAACATCTTGTTGAAAGAATGGGAGTGTAACATATTCGAAGGCAGACAACAAGCTAAAGAGGTAAGAAAATCTTGTGAAGAAACCTTCGGTTTTCTAGATGGGGTTGGTTGGGTCCCGATGGTGAAAGAAGCACTGAGATACTGGGCCAGATCAATACAGCCAAGCATCTGCTCAATATCAAGGAAAATGAAGAAAGAGAGTTGGTTGAAATATCACAAATAATCCAGACGGACATAGTCTGAATAGATAAATGGCTAATTAAACCGAGTGTACAATTATGTTCTATCAGCGCCAAAGACCAACAGCTGGAAGAAAAGTTGCCAAAATTGGTGAAGGATTGTTACACTTTTGAGGCCAATAATCAAGCAAAGCCTTCTAAGTTGATATCTCAGCTAGTGGAGAAGTGCGTCATTTGCACAGAGCATGTGAAGAGGCAGGTTTCCGGTACCAAATAAAGACAGAGACAAAGAATTGAAACGTTTAGTATCCTTTGTTGTAACTGAAAACCTCTGGAACGATTGAGGTTCCAGCATATAGAAATTTGTATAAATATACACTTTGAACAAAGAAAAAGGGGCTGGACCTTTTTGGTCAATTGTAATAGAGACTATCTCCTTTTTGAGAATTAATACAAAGCAATCTGGAGACTCTTGATTCCGTCAAGACTGTGTTATGAGTTTGTTTTCTCTGTAATTTCATATTTAATTTCATTTCACTTATATATGTTTGATGAATGTTTCATTGCAATTTAGTAAAACCTCTATTGTGGTGATCATTTTTTATCCATCTATATCGTTTGCAGTTTTTCCTCTGTATCGGCTATTAGCAGGTACAAGACCTGTGAACCTTTTAGATTGTCATATTTTATGCTTCGTCAGATTCCTTCTTATCTTATTTTCTTCTTTTGTTTACAGGGTGAGATTCTCCCTTGATAGGAGCCTTTCTTTATAGATAGCTTAATGTTTTTCTCATATTTCACACATCATTTATTTCAAATATAACTCAGTTATGGAAAAAGGCCTTTGGTTTGCATTTTATCTTTGATATTGAATTCAAAAGTTCTCTTTTATAAGATCAAATTGATACAGCATAAAAAACCTCGAACTCACTTTTAATTTACTGTTCCTCTATGACTGTCCCTGTTGTAAGACATCCTAATATTGAACCTGGTTTATCGGATCAAACCCATATCGCCTTAATTATCTTTGATACTATACTTAAAATAGCCACCACCCGGGTAGAACTTGAACGTTCATGGGCCGCAATTGAATAGGACATAAACATCCAGGAACAGTTGGAAGCGCGACAGCGACAACCTGGAAATCAGCCTTAGCTTCTTTTTCCGAAGGTTGATGCTCTCCTCCTTCTTACTCTTCACTCACTTTCAGATGCCTAGACACTGTACTTTCTAAGCCTTAGGTACAGACTCTGGAACAACAGGAAGCTTGTTTAAATCTGAACCTGGTTCAACTTATGATATTAAAGTAAGATCATAGTAGATAAAGTAGTAGCCAACATGCAATGAGGGAAGAAGGAATTTTACAGCTAGTTCACAGTGATGTGTTTGGACCTGTGTCGGTTCCATCATTGGGGAAATATGTGTAATATGCTTCATTTATAGATGACTTCTCAAGGAATACTTGGATATATTTCCTTAGGAAGAAATATGAAGTTTTTGACGTGTTTAAAAAGTTTAAGGATCTTGTTGAGAATCAAATTGAGAAAAGAACTAAGGTGTTGAGGACAGATAATGGTGGAGAGTTCTGCGGGAATGAATTTGAATAATTATGTAAGAATTCTGGTATACCAAGGCAAAAGACTACTCCTTATACACCTCAGCAGAATGGAGTTCCAGAAAGGATGAATAGGATGCTAATGGAAAAAGCAAGGTGCATTCTCAGTCGTGTCGGGTTAGTGAAAGAATTATGGGCAGAGGCAGTGGGTATTGCATGTTACCTGGTCAATATATCACCTTCATCAGCACTAGATGAAAATACTCCATAAGAGCTATGGATTGGTAAGAAACCTTCTCTCAAACATTTATAGGTATTTGGTTCTAATGCCTATGTTCATGTTCCAAAGGAAAACAGGAGTAAGTTGGATAAGAAAGATGAAAATTGTATTTTTAGGGTATAAAGATGGTCTCAAATGTTATAAGCTTTGGAACCCAGAAACTAAGAAGGTTGTGTATAACCAAGATGTGGTTTTTAGAGAAATGAATGATTTTGTTAAACAAGAACTTCTACCAAGTAATTAAGAACCAGAGAAAATAGAGTTTGATTTAAAGGATGATGAATCAGATTCTATAGAAGAACATGAATGAGAAGAAGAAGATCCTCATACTTCAGTATTGAGGAGATCGGTTTGAGAAAGAAGGCTATCAGAAAGGTACACTCCATCTGATATCCGTTCAAATTTTGTGTTGTCTATTACTGAGGTAGTGGATTCAGAAGATGGAAAACTCTGGAAAAAGGCCACGGATGAGGAAATGGCAGCCTTGAATAAGAATGAGGCTTGGGATCTAGTGGAGTTGTCGACTGGAAGAAATCTCATTGGCAGAAAATGGGTATTTAAAAATAAGTTGAATGCAGAAGGCAAAGTGGAGAAATGCAAAGCTTGATTAATAGAAAAGGATTGTTCTCAAGTTGAGGGAATTGATTTTGGTGATATTTTTTATCATGTTGCCAAGTTAACTTCTATAATATTTTTGTTATCTATTGATGTTGCATTTGATTTTGAAGTAGAATAGATGGATGTGAAGACAACATTCCTACATGGGGATCTGGAAGAAGAAATATATATGAAGCAGCCAGAACGATTTGTTGTGAAGGGAAAGAAGGAGCCGATATGCAAGTTGAAAAATTCCATGTATGGTTTAAGACAATCACTAAGGATGTGGTATCAAAAACTTGATACTTATTGTTGGGCACTTTAATTGTCTAATTGAATAGAAAATCAAAGTGTTCAATATAAATTGTCAACCCAGGGAAGTCTATTAGTGCACAGTCTATGCTAGATTATGAAAGCATCTCTAATCTAATTGTAGTAGGGAAGTTTTTAAAAAAAACAAACATTATCACTAACACTGTTGTGTTGAAACAGCTGGAGTTCTACAAATTTGAAATCATAATTGCAATCTAAACTGATGGATGTATAAGAACCCTGGATTGCCTACTCTAATACAACTTTCTAATTTACTTTTGCAGGAAGAAGCTCTATACTATTTGCAAAAAGGAAATCTACTTATTGCAAGAAGATACTTCACACTTTTATTTCTCAGAAACAAGATTTTAACCTAATGCAAAAAAAGGGAAAGAAGTTCTCCAGCAATGTTCAGCAATCGACTTCTAATTCTCATGAGACAAGTTTATGCGCATCTAACAATAAGGAACTAAACTGTAACAGCAGTTGTATTCTAGAAATGTCTAACAGTTAAATCATTTGCATTTAAAACAACTAATCTAGAATTCAAAATGGAGGGGAATCGGTGAGGAAGGTGGGCCCTTTCCTTCTCATTGAATCCGCACAAAGAAATAGGTTACAGTCTGCTAAAGGAATTCAATCCATTCTTTCATTCAAATGCCAAAATGTTTGTGTACAATAAGCGTTACTTTTCTTTCTCCAGTAAAAAAAACTCCTTTTCATTACCAAAGCTCTGTTATTTAAAGTCAGAGTCATTTAGTAGAACATAATCATAATAGTCTTGAGAATCCCCGAGACTCAAGCTGTTCGTTTGATATCATTAATACAAAATCTAGAACTCCCCCTTGATTAACTTCGTGAGCCAGCATATCATCAGCAGGTGTTGCAACAGTCGTATAACAACAGGACTGGTGGCGTCTGTTGTAACAGCTTCCAGGATTGACAGGCTTATGTTGCAGTAGTCGTGTAACAGCTTCTAGGGTTGGTGGCAACTGTTGCAGCAGTCATGTAACAGCTTCCAAGATTGGCGCATAGTTGTAACAACAGGGAGTTTCTCGAAGTGGGTTGTTCTAAGCATTTTGATCATTAGTTAAATCATTTCATGGGTAAAATATGTGAACGTTACCAATCAAACATGCTAAGTAAATGAAAAAATAAAAGCGAGATGAATAGTTCATACCTTGGGAAAAAGGGTCTTAGTACTCATTATAATAGTCATTTAGCTTAGGAATGAGAAGGTTGAATGGGCAAAAGATGTAGTGAAAAAGGGACATGTATGGGTCCTAACATGCCCCCCAACTGAAGACATTGCATGTCCTCATGCAAAACACATTCAAACCTTACTTTGTAGCTGAAGTAGATAACTGTCTCCTCCAGTGCAAAATTGCTAAGAGAAATTGCTAAGTGTCGGTATTGAAAAATGTTGTGTCCAAAAGAAAATATGTTGTGTCAACGATCTGTCTGAGTCTCTTTGTGTTTGAGAACAGAATCAGTTTGAGTTGCTCGAGTAACAAATCGTGAAGGAAACAGAGGTTCTTGTTTGCAAGCTGTTGGTGTACCAACAGTTGTTTTATGACATTGAGATCTCCTTTGTTTTACTGATTTTTGTGTAGCAGTAAGTTCATGTCCAGTCTTGACTGAGACAGTTGTTGGTCCTTTAGCAACTAGAACTTTGACTACCTCGTATCCTGCCTCAAAGTAAATGTTTCCGCACTCAAATCACATGAGTTCTTTGTTTATGTCCATAACAGCTTTTGTCAGTGCTAGGATGTCCATGGTTATCCCTTCTGGATTCTTCTATCGAGCAGCCTCCACCTCTTGTTTCAAGGTATTTAACTCTACTTTGAGGTTATCATTCTCTGTTATTAGTGCAGGGATTTTGGAATTTTTTGTATTCTTGATCTTTCTCTCTATTTGGGCAAACAATTGGTCAAGTGGAACATCCTCAGCATGTTGTGTAGTTGGTTCTTGTGTAACAGATGTGTCTGTCAGGACTGGTTCTTGTGGAACAGTCTCGACATGGACAGTTGGTTCTTGTATTACTAGCTCTGGTGGGACAATCCTTTGTGGAGCAGCTGGTTCTTGTGTAATAGTATCGACCTGGACAACTCGTTCTTGTGTAACAGTTGTGTCTGTCAGGACTGGTTCTTGTCGAACAGTCTCGACATGGACAGTTGGTTCGTTTGGAACCGTTCCTGCATCAACCATAGAGGATAGTGGACGAAGAATAGGAATAACTTGTTCCACATCTTTCCATCTAATTGCAACTTCGACAGACCTGGCAGACCTGGTTCTTCTCCTGGGTAAGTTAGAAACAAAAGCAGGGGTTTTCTTCTTCATTGCTGGAGGAGGAACGGGGTGTTCTTCCTCAACCACACAAGGAGGATATTTTGGTATACTGGGGTCTGTGATGATCTGGACATCCTCAATGGACGTGTGATGCGCAGAATCATCAGGCGGAGCCGATGATTCTGCTGTGATTTGAGTACATTCATTTTGAAAGGAGAGAATAGTTTCCTGAAGTTCTGTGCATAAAGTAAAACCTGGTATTCGTACCTCTGTAGAATTCTTTGTTACAGCAGCCAGAGGGCTCTGATTTGTTGTTGATCCAATTTGGTCAAGGGCTCTCTGAGGTTTTCCCTTGAATGGACGTTTTCTTTTCTGAGAAAATGCACTGGTAATGATAGAAGGCGCTTGATCGGCTATTGAAGCAATAGGAGGGTTCTGTGTGAATGTCAGTGCAACAGCAGAGGAGGTAAGCGGACTTGATGTTACAGTGGACCGTACTAACCTTGCTCACTTTTTAGGTAATGCAGAGATAGGAACAGGGGTGTTCTTTTCAGAGACAGGGGGTAGGTTGTCAATGATAAGTGTCGCAATGGACCGTGTTGACCTTGTTCTCTTTCTCGGTGATCCAGAGATAGGAGCAGGAGTTTTCTTTTTAGAGATAGGGGGTAGGTTTTCAATAATAGGTGTTGTAGCCAAGTGTTGTGATCCATGTCTTGATCGAGTGGTTAGTTGTTCATCTGTTTGTTCGACCACAAATACAAGCTGTTGCAATGCAATTTCGTCGAGGCTTGTCTGGCTGGTGCCAGGATGGCTTCGGGTTATGTAGTTTCTTTTATGAGTCGTCTTACGGGCAGCGATAGTAGGGGTTTGGACTGTTGTTGCAACCGAGGGCAGAGGCTCAGGAAGAGGTCCATGGGTTGTGTTTTCAAGAACTGGTGCAATCATATCTATATGTACAGAATGTGGTTGGTCTGTTACAATAGGTAATGGGTTATTGGAAATGCCCATATCTCTGTGAATTAATAGGCCAATGAGTTTGTGATTAGAAATGCAGTTCTTGGGGTTCTTGGATTTTTTTACAAAATGAGCCATGTTATGCAATGAATGGAGGAGAAAATAAGGGATGTTTATGAATTTCCTATGTCACAGATGTGATAATAAGATGAAATCAGAAAAATAAACAACTTGGTATCGGCCTTCGCAGGTAATGTACCTTTTAAGAAATTCTGCGACTTTCCCCCATGGCTCTGGTAAGGAATTGACATCTACACCTCTGCCTTTGTTCTAAACTTGCTCAATGTTGATGAGGAAACCCTTATGTGCATCCGGAAGATGTGTTTTTCTGTTAAACCATCGGTCTCCTGTTCTTGGCAACCCTGTTATAGCAACAATGATTTCTTCTGACACTGGAATCCTTACCCCATTCACCATTGAATACCCTTCGGTAAGATTTTGACTAAACTCCAATACCTCATCCTCATTAAACCCCTTCAACTTTTTAAAATACGATATCCAGACGGCCTGGAGAAATATTTCATAGCCCTCTAGGTGTAACAGCAAACTGTCCAGAGTTGAGGGTTCATATCTCACAGTGGATCCTCCCATGATGTTGCTTGAGAGTCTAACAGGCACGTAGGAGGAGAAACTATCACCTAAATCAGAGACGCAACAAGCTCGAACGTGGTTTGCAGAAAGAATACAGTGTCTCAGTAAAAAGAACTGTGGGCGGAAAGGTGGTGGAGGTGTGTATAAAATTCGGTATGGACGGCTAGATTTACGTTCCCCCCCCCCCAACTAAGCGGATTGGCTCCAGGTGCATCGATTTATGACAACTGGTTAGTAAATAGGAAACCATGCTTTTATATCTTCATTACTTTAACATGTAGGATTAATCACGTACCTCATATCTTACCGCACATAACGACCTGTCGGAGTAACCGCACTATCCAACCGCCATCTGAGTTGCACGGAATAGCTGACATGATGAAGGATCATGAGAGAAATGACAACTGGAGCAGAAACGGAGTCCTTACTATAGTTAGCCAACTGGAAATCGTCGGATGTGAAGTCAAGTCATTATGAAGCAGTACTTTCGGATAGAGAGCATCAGCATTGTCTAATCAGTGGTGTTGTGGCATGGAAAGATTGGAGGGATGGAGCAGCAGTATCGGCAAAAATGTGAAAAAGGAAGAGTGAAGTGGCAAGAAAGAATAACAGCAATTAGTTTATCAGCAGGTTCTTTGGCAAAAATGGCGGAGGTAGGTGTAACAGCATGGAAATCGACCAATTTATTGGAAGAAGGTGTAACAGCATGGAAATTGGCCAATTTATCGGAAGGTGTAACAGCATGGAAATCAGCCAATTTAGCGGAAGAAGATGTAACAGCACGGAAATCGGCCAATTTATCGGAAGAAGGTGTAACAGCATGGAAATCAGCCAATTTAGCAGAAGAAGGTGTAACAGCATGGAAATTGGCCAATTTAGCGGAAGAAGGTGTAACAGCATGGAAATCGGCCAATTTAGCGAAAAAGGGGTGGAACAGTATAGAAATCGGTCGAATGCTACATTACTTTGTTTCTAGGAAGCTTTTCAACTTCCATGAACTAATCATTTGACTCATTCTATGCTACTTAACCTTGTTGTTCATCAATCCACCTGCACACACATAACCGCCTGATACCTTTCAAAGCTTTATTAGCATAGTAAAGAAAATAGAGAAATTTCAACTAGAAACAGAGAAATGCAAATTTTGTTGAGGTTATTTATATACAAGGTTTGAGCAAAAGAAGTCCTAAAGTTTAGAAGGGGAAGGAGCATGCTCCTTTCCGTTTAAGAATTGATAACCTGTATCAATTGTACATCTAGTTTTGAATTCTGCCCTGGACAGTGGACATTGATACAGACGCAAGCAATGACCATTTGCATGTAACTGTGTATTAGATCCATCAATAGTAATCAACCAGACTGTCCCATTAGGAAAAACGGTGTCTACCTCGTAAGGCCCTAGCCATCGTGTATGCATCTTACCTTGAAATTCCTTAAAGCGTGAATCATACAACAGAGCCCAATCTCCTTTCTGGAATAATTTATTCTTGATGACTCTGTCATGCCATTTTGTTCTTTGTTGTTGAATCATTGTGGTTTGATGGATGGCGTCCAAACGCTTTTCATCAAGCTTGTTGAGTTGTTGCAGTCTGGCTTTCTGTGTCATAGTCAAGTCGAGGTTGACTGTTGATGCAGTTCTTAAGGTTTTGATTTCGAATTCAATGGGGAAAACAGGGCTTTTTCCATATATCAGCTCGTAAGGAGAAAAACCACTTGTGCTCCTCCAAGTAGTTTGGTAATCCCATAGAGCTTCATGCAATCTGTCAAACCAATCCCTATGATTTTCTCTCACTGTTTTAGTAAGAATTTCTTCGATAACTTTGTTGGTGCTTTCCACTTAGCCATTGCCTTGTGGATGGTATGGAGAAGCTATTCTATGTAAAACATGATATTTACTGAGTAGAGCTTCAAATTTATATGATGTGAAAGGGGGTCCTCCATCAGTTACCAATTCTATGGGAACGCCAAACCTAACAAATATATATTCAAACAAGAATGCTAAGACAGCTTCTTCTGAGACTCTGATAAGTGCTTTTGCCTCCACCCACTTCGTCGTGTAATCTATACAGACCAATATATAAACTTTCTGATTAGAAGGTGGGTGAATGGGTCATACAAAATCCATGGCCCATCTCTCAAAAGGCTCTAACACTACTTGAGACTGGAGAGGCATCTCATCCCTGTGAGTTGGTTGACCCATGCGTTGGCAACTGTCACAAGCTTGGACATACTTCTTGGCATCTTGAAATATGTTGGGCATAAAATAGCCCATCCTTAAAATTTTATGCCCGGTCCTTTTATCAGCAAAATGACCCCCACAAGGGCCATCATGGCAAGCTTTCAGCATATCATAAACTTCATCATCCCTCACGCATCTCCTGATTTCTTGGTCCAAGCCTATGTAGAAGAGGTATCCTCCTATCCAACTATACCTAGCACTCTTTTGAATAATCTTCCTTCTTTCTCAAGGAGATACATGTGGAGGTACCTTCCCTGCAACCAAATAATTAGTAATGTCTGCATACCAAGGTGAGTGAGAAGATACTGCAAACAAATGTTCATCAGGAAATGAATCATCTATAGGTGAATTATCATCATTTATATGTAATATTGAGAGAAAATCAGCAACCACATTTTCTTTTCCTGGTCTATCCACTATGGTGATATCAAATTCTTGCAGTAGTAACAACCATCTTGTCACTCGGGCATTAGTAATAGGTTTATTCATTAGATATTTAATGGTTGTATGATCAATATGAATAAATGTGGGATAACCAGTTACATAATGCCTGAATTTATTGATTGCATAAACTACTGCCAAGAATTCTCTTTCAGTAATTGTGTAATTTAACTCAGCAGGAGCCATGTTCTTGCTGATATAGTAGATAGCGTAGGGTTCTTTGTCCTCCTATTGCCCTAGTACTACACCAATTTGAGTGTCTGAGGCATCTGAAGAAATGTGAAAAGGTAGAGCCCAATTGGGCCCTCTCAAGATGGGAGTTGTGGACAATTTTTGTTTAACATCTGCAAAAGACAATTCACAGTTGTCAGTCCAACGAAAGTCAACATCTTTTGTTAGTAGAAAAAACAATGGAGAGGCAAGTTTAGAGAAATTTTTAATGAATCTCCTGTAATACCCAGCATGCCCTAAAAAACTTCTTACCTCTTTCTGAGTTGATGGAGTTGGAATGTCCAAAATTACCTGGATTTTGGCTGGATCTACCTAAATCCCTGCATAAGAGATGAAGTGTCCCAGCATTACCCCTTCGCGCATCATCATATGGCACTTTTCTATACTTAAAGAAAGATGAGACTGTCTACATATTTTGAGCACTTTTTCCAGATTAGACAAAGCTTCTTCAAAATCAGTACCATAAGGTGTAAAGTCATCCATGAATATTTCCATACAGTCATTCACCATATCAGAGAAAATACCAATCACAACTCTCTGGAAAGTGGTTGGTGCATTACACAAGCCAAATGGGAGAACCTTGTAGGCAAATGTACCCCAAGGGATGGTAAAGGTGGTCTTGTATTGGTCTTGTGGGGCAATTTGTATATGGTTACAGCCACTAAATCTATCTAGGAAAGAAAAAGAAAAACAATCCATCTAGGTTGTCTAAAACCTGATCAATAAATGGCAGAGGGAAATGATCCTTCTGCATGGCCTTATTTAGGGCTCTATAGTCCACACACACTCTCCACTTACCATTCTTTCTAGGCATAATAACCAACGGTGATACCCACTCGCTGTCTGATATAGGATAGATGAATCCGGCGTTGAGAAGTTTCTGAAGCTCATCCTTAAAAATTTCTTTAAGGTTTGGGTTCATCCTCCTTTGCGGTTGGAAAATGGGTCGGCATTATTCTTTGATGTATATATGGTGGGTGCATAGTTCATAGGGAATGCCTTTCATATCCATGTAATCCTAGGCAAATGCTTCTTTATGTAAAGTCAGTAATTTCATCAATCGGCGAGTTTCAGCAATGGAGAGATCGGGATTGATGTTCAAGGTTTTTCTAGGTTTGACTTCCACAACGACGCTCTTAGAACTGACTCTATGAAATAATTCAGTTGTTGTTGTTTCATCATTTGTTGTTACAGCATTCCCTGTTACAACGGTTGTTGTTACAGCTGAATCAATTTGATTGTCAGCGGTTTCTGAGAACATTTCTGAGTTCATTTCTTCCTGGGCAATAGGGTCAAATACTCTGATCAATCAGTGGTGCGTGTTCTGTGTAACAACAGAGGGGTCACAAATAAAGCAGTTGATTAACTCATCCTCCATCTCATCTTTGAAAATCATGGCCTTTCCTATAGTTATCACAGGCAGAGCACTTCCATCCTCAATGTCCATCCATAGAGAATTTTCAGGTTCTGCACTGGGTGTAGCATGAGGATACAGGGTAAGTTTTTTTGTGTCATAACCATCAAAGATGGTTATGGAACTAGATTTGCAACCAATGAAAGCATCAGCTGTAGCTAACCATGGTTGTCCCAGAATTAGAGGATGGACTCCCAGACGGGATTTGGGTTGCAAAACGACAAAATCAGCACGATACTCCCATGAGTCCACTGAAATGACTAAATCATTGATTACTCCTTCTGGTCTGATGGTAGAGCGATCAACTAGTTCTAGAACAGTAGGAGTAGGTCAGATTTGTGTTCTGAGTTGTAGCAACTACGTAGTTTCTATTGGCACGATGTTAATTGTTGCCCCTAAGTCAACTAGTACATGTGGAATAGATGTCTGTCCAATTTTAACAGTTATTGTAGGGTTTCTTGGGTCGCCATATTTAATAGGTGGAGTTTTGCCTAACATCAGCTCAGACAAATCCCCCACTACATGCACTATGAGGGAATCTTTAGGTTTTCATCCAGGTATCCTGATACAGAGGTCCCTCGCAGTCTTGGCATAAATAGGGACATCCCTTATCACTTGAAGTAGTGGAATATTAACGTGCAGATTTTTCAATTCTCCTAGGAGATTGAAAGATGGTAATTCCACAGGCTTGGTAATTTTCAGTCTTTCAGGGAATGGTGGGTCTGTTGATTCTATAATAGGTTGGTCAATTTCGTCTGTATCAGCAGATGGTCTCTCCCCTGATTCCTTATCTGATTCTGAAGATGGAGCATCTTCAATTATTGGCTCAACTATTCTCCCTGATCGTAATTTTATTTCATCACAAGGCATAGGAGTAATAGATAAGGATGGCACATTATGTATGTCTATGTTCTGAACGGCCTTATTATTTGGGTTTGGGTTAGGTTGCATAGGCATATGAGGTCGTAAGGGAGGATTTTTTGGTGCAGCATTAAGAGGCAATTGTTGTTGTTGTTGTTGGTACGGGGGTTGGAACTGTTGTTGATAGGGTTTGGTTGGTGATGGCTTTGATAACTGAGTTGTTGTTGAGGGCCTCTCACGTATGGGTTCCATTGCCCATAGTGATTATGTTGTTGGGGCATAGGTAACCATGCATTGGGATCATGATAAGAGGGTAGCATTTGATTTGGAGGGGGGGCATTCGTCTGGCCATATGGTAGCTGATTGTTCCAATAATTAAATGTTGGAAGAGAGAATTGTGAGTTCATACCTTGACCTCTTGGCTACCATTGTCTTCTTTGTGTTATTAGATAGACAACCTCTTCTTCCTCGTTAGTTGTCTTCATTGATGCTTTTACACCTGGTAGAGAGGGACATTGGTTAGTGGCATGGTCTAATTCACAAATAAGGCATACCTGGACAATGTTCAGTGGGCACTCCCTTGGTGGATGTTTCTTTCTGCAATTTGGACAGAAAATACACAATGCTTGTTCTAATTCTACGTGTTTATGTTTGACCTGCAAAGTATCCATTTGTGAGGCAAAAGAGTTAATCATCTCTATTTTGAAATTTTCTAACAGATTACCTATTTATGCTCTTATCGCTCCTCCATTGGCTGATTTTTGTACCCTTAAAAAAGTGGTATCCTTGGTAGTTGACTTATTCCTTGTAGATCCTCGAGAACATATTTTGTAGAAATCTACAATGTCCTCATAGGATTCCTTAGATATATCTCCCTTGCCAAGCATATTGAGCATATCTAAACAGTCTTCTCTAACTCCTTTTAGCAAAATGGTTTTCAGAATGTCCTTACTCACATCCGGATGTCCAGAGCTTTGTAGATTATATTGGAGTCGCTCCACAAAGTCTTCAAGGGTCTCATCCTCCTTCTGTGACATCTTGAATAGTTCCTCTCTTCGTTCCCTTGTTCGACAGTAGTCTTGGTATTTGTTCAGGAAAAGCTGCCTCATTTGTACCCATGTTGAAACGTTTTCTCCTCCAAGGCTCATGAACCATCTTAACGCATTACCCTTTAGTGTAGCTGGAAACAGTTTAAGCTTCTGCGCAGTGGTAGTGTAGTCATAGCTTCTACAAAAAATGTTAAATTCAAACATAAACTCATCCAGGTCTTCAGTAGATAATCCATGAAAATTTGGGAGAGCTGAGAAAGGTATGTTTTTCATAGGAGCCATCCCTCATGTGGGAACATCAGAAATAGGAAAAACCAAGGTGGAGATAGTATTTTCATTGTTTACATGATCCTCGTTGTTCTGTGGATTCTCTTGGTGGAGCTCTTCCTCATTATCCCCTTGATTCTCCATATGTGTTCTTTCTCTCCAAATAATTTCCCACTCTTCTTTAGTGACTATCCGACTGTTGATCTGATAAACAACTTCTTCTAGATTTTCCCTGTTCCAGGCTATACTTCCTTGATCTTCAATGTTCTCCAGTGTTGCTTGTTGATTTGTTGGTGACAAATCTTCAGCTTCGACTTCAGCCTCAGCTTCAGCTCTTGACGGAAATGATGTTTCGAGAAGGGGTATTTCTGCTAACTGCGGATCACATCTTTTTGGAGGATTTGCAAGGCAAAAAATAGATCTTGAAGAAGAATCTGCTCTGGCTATAATCTCATCAACAATGGTTTGTCTCCCCAGTATGTTAGGATTTCTTTCTCCACGTCCTCTGGTACCTGTAAGGTTAGTATTTTGGGGGATTCGTTCTTGTGTTTCATGATTCATGCAGACTATTCATTCCTAAGAAATAAAACTAATGTGCTTACCAAAATCTATGATTATCTTCCTTGGCAAAGATGCCAAAATGTTGGGCACTTTAATTGTCTAATTGAATAGAATATCAAAGTGTTCAATATAAATTGTCAACCCAGGGAAGTCTGTTATTTCAAGATAATTGTGCACAATCTATGCTAGATTATGAAAGCATCTCTAATTTAATTGTAGTAGGGAAGTTTTAAAAAAAAAGAAACATTATCACTAACATTGTTGTGCTGAAACAGTTGGAGTTCTACAGATTTGAAATCATAATTGCAATCTAAACTGATGAATGTATAAGAACCCTGGATTTCCTACTCTAATCCAACTTTCTAATTTACTTTTGCAGGAAGAAGCTCTATATTATTTGCAAAAAGGAAATCTACTTATTGCAAGAAGATACTTCACACTTTTATTTCTCAAAAACAAGATTTTAACCTAATGCAGAAAAAGGGAAAGCGGTTCTCCAGCAATGTTGAGCAATCGACTTCTAATTCTCATGAGACAAGTTTATGCGCATCTAACAATAAGAAACTAAACTGTAATAGCAGTTTTATTATAGAAATGTCTAACAATTAAACCATTCACATTTAAAACAACTAATCTAGAATTCAAAACAGAGGGGAATCGGTGAGGAAGGTGGGCCCTTTCCTCCTCACTGAATCTACTCAAAGAAATAGGTTACAGTCTGCTAAAGGAATTCAATCCATTCTTTCATTCAATTTCCAAAATGTCTGTGTACAATAAGTGTTACTTTTCTTTCTCCAGTAAAAAAAACTCCTTTTCATTACCAAATCTCTGCTATTTAAAGTCAGAGTCATTCAGTAGAACATAATCAGAATAGTATTGAGAATCCCCGATTCTAAAGTTGTTCGTTTGATATCATTAATACAAAATCTAAAACTCCCCCTTGATTAACATCATGAGCCAGCATATCATTAGCAGGTGTTGTAGCAGTCGTATAACAATAGGACTGGTGGCGTCTGTTGTAACAGCTTCCAGGATTGATGAGCTTCTGTTGCAGTAGTCATGTAACAGCTTCCAAGGTTGGTGGCATCCATTGCAGCAGTCATGTAACAGCTTCCAAGATTGGCGCATAGCTGTAACAACATAGAGTTTCTCGAAGTGGGTTGTTCTAAGCATTTTGATCATTAGTTAAATCATTTCATGGGTAAAATATGTGAACGTTACCAATCAAACATGCTAAGTAAATGAAAATATAAAAGCGAGATGAATAATTCATACCTTGGGAAAAAGGGTCTTAGTACTCATTATAATAGTCATTTAGCTTAGGAATGAGAAGGTTGAATGGGCAAAAGATGTAGTGAAAAAGGGACATTTCTGGGTCCTAACACTTATATGCTGGGACTTGGCTTCACAAGAAGCAAAGAGGATCATTGTGTGTATTTTAAATTAATTGGTGATCATTTGATTTATTTGGTATTGTACGTGGATGACATGTTGCTGATAGGAAACAACAAGGATATTATTCAGGAAGTAAAAACTTAGTTGTCCTCTAAATTTGAGATGAAGGATATTGGTGCTGCAAATTTCATTTTGGGCATGGAAATTAAAAGAGATCGGAAAAAGAGGAAACTCTGGTTAAATTAGAGAAAATATGTCGAGACAATATTGTAGAGGTTTAATATGTAGGAATGTAAACCGGTCAAGGTCATGTTGACGCTTGAATCCATCAGGACTGAAACGACAACCTCATGAGGACATTAGTCCCCCTTCATTTTTAGAGGGGTGGTTCTCCTCTTTGGATAAAAGATATATCTTTGAATATATTGGAGTAGGGAGAGTGCTAGATAGCAAACCCCAAATATTTATTGCTTGGATTTATATGAGGAATGGTTCTTCAATAACCCAATATGATCTTTTTGTGTAGCAAAATTATTTTAATCAGAAAAGATTGAAGGAGGGCTTCAACATTAGAATTAAATTGTGATCAACATCACACAAAATCTTCTTAATAGTATATAAATACATCCATATATTCTTCATAGGAGAAAATAATTTGATCATCTCAAAGAATTTTAACAGAGTATTGCAATCAAGATCAAAACAGAATTTGATAGGTCAACCTCAAATATTTAATATTCTGAAAACAGGGTTACAAAGCATAGTCGAGATCAACCCCGAAGCAATTCTTTGTTGAGTTTTATTTATGAAAGATTTTCTTCATTGAAAAAGATTTGATATCCATATAGGTGGCTACAAATACTCCATGATCATATAAGGAAATATATTAGAATACTATAAGAACACTCAATAACTCATCCTTATGCCCAACTCTGATATTCAAGCATAAAACTATGAGAGGTGGTGTAGAAGAATATATATAAAAAAAAAAATGGAGAAGATGGAGATTTCTTTCTTTTGATCCGAAGCTTGATTGTGTATCCATCGTTGTAAATTTTTATTCCTATGATCTTCTTCCCTTCCCCTCTAACAATACTGAATATTGGCCTCTTGATGAAGCCTCTCTTCCCTTTTTAAGAAGAGATTTTCTAACTATTTGAGTAGTGAGGGTTTCTCCCTTCTAGAAATTCTCGTACAAGTTACTTATTGAAACATTCCATTTAATAAATGCCTCATTAATTCATCATTAATTAATTCACATCATTAATACAAGTATATTGAAAGTGGGTCCCTCTCCTTTTTTAATAAAAGTTTTTTAATTAAACTTTTATATTTTAAAATTTGATTAATTTTCCATCAAAAGAGGACGACTGTAATTTAATTTTCTGGAAGTTAAAACCAACTTTTTATACATGAAAACCACTTCTTATGTTCTCTTCATCATCTCATATTTCCAACTATACAAATTTTTTGCAAACCCATCGCCCGGATCTCAAGATATGAACTCGTGAAGTTGAGTTGTCATGCAGGCCCATTAAAAATGCAGCGGACTGATATTTTAATTTCTGAGAAAAATTTATCAATTTTCAACATTTGAAACCTGCACCACATATTCTATGTTGAAATATCTTTCCAGTGGTATAATTTTGCGTTATTCTGACACCCGAAGCTCAATTTATGGCCTCTGCAAGATCAACGCTCAGCCAATGTCGATCAAAGTTGATGGGCAATCTCAACCCTTGGATTGATTTTGGTGCTTCCCTTCATATAAAATCAACTTTTTGGTTTAAAAGTCTATCCCACATGCATTGGGATATTATATTCTTCATGATTTATAATACTAAGTGTTTGATAACTTAGAAAGAAACACAAGAAGAGAGGAAATTATGGAGCTTGGAGGATTTGGCCCTTAGAAAATTGTCGAATAAAATAATAATTTTGGAATCTCATTGTCGTCCATCTCATGCCCAGTCATTGATGAATCAGTCATTGCCCAATCATTGATGAATCAGCCATTCATATACTTCCATGTGTCTTTGTAATAAATTTCCACGTGTCTCTATTAATAATATTCCACGAGTTGTCATGTGTCACAATTTCATGCTTCCATGTAGAATGTTCTTATTGGTTCATGGTTTAAAAGGGGAAAACTTTGGAATAAAGGTTAAGTATGGGAAATCAGGCGAAAGGGTAAGTGAAAGGAAAATTGTAGGTAGC
>ML821353.1:0-20249 GCA_009831015.1 Picea engelmannii
GTTGGATAATTGAAAGGCTGAAGTTTCCTGTGTTGATATTCTTCACTTTCGATGACATAGTCATCTGCTACAGGTATAATGTGCGTAATCCCATCTCCAGCATCCGCTTGGAAATTCTATACTCGGCAGCAATAGCAAGGACAACCTGTACAGTTATATAAAGTCCTGGAACATTATTTCTCCAGTATATTCACGGTTTTCGGGAGCAGTAAGAGGATTTATAGTTAAGAGGAAATGGTGATCCTCATACACACTTAGAATGACGATACTCAGGAGAGAAAAATTCAAACTCTGTTACAACACCCGTTACATAATCCCAAATCCAAAAAAGGACCCAAAAGGGGGCCAAGGTCCCGCGATATACTTCATCTTGCGCTCCTCCTTTGACAGGATGTCGAAGTCCCAAAATAAGTCAAACTTGACTAAGGATCTCCCAAAACTTGGTCAAGGGCCAACATGCCCCCAACACTCACCTGTGACTCGTCCCGAGTCACTCTGATCTGGGTAGTTCTGCTTCGAAAGCCTTGATCTTGGCTCAAGCTTCTTCAACTTGTTTTTGTGCCATAGCCTTTTGTGTAATGAACTCTTGGATGACTACCTCGTTCACATGTCCCACTAGGCATTGTTCACCTGCAATGACAACCTGCTCCAATTCTACTCCTTGGCCTTCGACCTCTGTGAACAATTGGTAAGACTTATGTTGTACAGGTTGGAGCCTCTGAGTTACTTCCATGACTCTGCTCTGGATAGTGTGGATCTATTGTTGTGCGGTGTATTTCTCTTGGGAGCGCTTTATTCTCTCCATAGCTGATAGGGGCTTCAACTGCACTTGTATCATTTTGGCCTCATACTTCGCCTCTTGGAGATGCAACTCCAGTTCCTTCAGTTATGGTTTCTCAGTGAGTTTCTCATAGGTATGGGCACTGTGATCAGTAATTTTCTTACATTCCATAGAAAGGGATTTTATACTTTCAACTGCGCTTCGAGAAGTTGCTTCTCTTTGATCCCTTACATCCTGTGGAGTCTCGGGCACTACGCAGAGCTCTAAGTATGCTATGCATTGTTGTAGCTGCTAGATAAATTATGTGAGCTTCTCTACTTGTTGTGTGACTCAATCCAATGCATTTATTTCTAATACTATCACAGAGCGAAGTGCTCTACTGACCGCTTCTTTCACTTCGAGTTTCTCTACGAGAAACTATTGTTTTCCTTGTTGTATTTGTGATTTTTCTTCATCGAACTTTGCTTGGAGAGCAATATTTTCCTACTTTGTAGCTCGACACTACTCTACAAGTACTCCTTGTACTTGCACCAAAGCCTGGGTGGCTTTTTCTATTTCCTCTTGTGCTCGTCGAAGGAGAGCTTCAACTATATCAGCTAGTCGGTGGAGTTGGGTTGCCTCATCTCCCAACTTCGGTTCTCCCGATGGCAGAGGCACAATGGAGACTATGTGGCTAGACTGAAGAGCCTGTTGTACCCCTCAGAGTTCGAATTCAATTGTATCATACATTTCTTCCTGCTTCACTCCTTGTTTCTCTGATATCTCCAGTGAAGCATCGTTCAGGGCTGCTATGATGAAGTCAAAGTCATCGGAGGTGAGGATAGTCTGCATCTTGGTCTTGGTGGCTTACGATTTCTTTCAAGAAGAAGGTTTCGGGGGGGAAACCTTCTTCTTCTTCAAGGGGTCAACCTCGTCTCTGGACGGTGTGACTTCACTTGGCCTCTGTTCATCTTCTACTTCGTCACCACTTTCTCGGTCACGTGACATGGAAGCAGTATTCCCTGAGATGTTGCTTAAGTTTTGGACCTCCTCAATCTTCTTCTGCCTGCTGGTTCCAGGTGTATTTTTTTATTTATGAGTGTCTTATGGGTTTTCAATATTGGATATCTCTGTGGGGTTGGTGGGGATAAGGAGGTCAGCAGGCCATTCCTTGGTGATCTCCTCAAGGTCTTCTTATGTGAGTTTGAAATATGATTGGAGATGCTCTTTATGTTCATCTACTCACGTTGTAATTTAGATAAAGTGTCCATCTGTGTTGAACTACATTAGTGGTCGGAACCTCTGTAAGGTGTTTGGGGTCATGCGAGGATCAAATTCAATGGCTCACTTTAGGTGGAGGTAGTATGTATGGAACACAGCATTCGACTTCCACGGTTTGTTCATATCAGTTGAATACCACAGGGTAGCGAACTTCACAGCAAGTGGTTAAAATGGCTCTATGTTGGGGAAGGTCACTCCTTCTGGCATCTCCCACACAAAAAATTCAATAAGGACCAGAATCCATCTGAAATGAAATTCATAACCCTGATCCTGTGCTTCTAGGAAATCTAGTTCCCACTGGTTAACTAGGTACTTCGCCTAGTTCATCTGTAGGCCTTCTGTGCACTTCCCTATGAGGTCAACGACAAAGTCGGTGACCTGCATAGGTTGGTTCTTCCTTACCAATTTTCCAGCTATCAATTGACATGCTAGGTGCACTACGCCACTCTAGATGGAAGCTACCTTGTATCCTCTTGTTCCCTTCTCAACGTCGCCATATGTATCCTTGATCTTCTATGCTAGTGCGTGATCTATGTCTTTTCCTGGATAAAAGTCATGCGGGTCGGGTCCTTGCATACTCAGGCCTTTGATCATGTGGATCAGCATTGGGTCAACTGTAATGCGGCAATATTAGCCATAAGTAACCACCATGGTAACACGATAGTAGTAGCTTGACATAGGTGTTGACTTCCTGGTGTCTTACAAAGTGTGGGATCTTCATGACATTCAGTAGGGTGGACTGCACGAGCTTCATCATCCATGACTAAGGGATGATCTTAGAGTTCTTACATTTTGTTTTAGTTAGGTACTTGTATGGGGTGAGAATAACATAGATCTTGTGATCTCCAAGGTTGAATTCATTGAACTTCAATTTTGTAATCTTATCCTGCTCTGCTTGAACTGTGTGTATCCCCTTCGGGAGGTACGCAGTGACTATGGTGTACTCGAAATCTCATGTCACACTATCATGATTCATGGCGCTAACCAGAGGTGGAATGTAATCGGGAAATATGGATGGAATCAACTTCACGTTGGCTAGGTCGTCTCTATTCTTGGTTCTCTTATCTATTGTTGGTCGGGATGGTCCCGATCTGTGCGCAATCGATGAAGAGGCTTGCACCGTTGTCATCGATGAAGCTTGTATACCTGCAGATATCGACATGACTCTTTCAGTCATGAGGTTGATCATAACTTCTTCGACAACTTTCTATGTAGCACTGAACTCATCTGACATACATGCTCGAGGTTGACAACATCGCGTTCTAGGAGGAACTTAGACATTGTAATGGGATAGAGGGAAATAGCACAATGACCATTGTGTAAAATAAACAAGTCTGCGGGTTCATATTCTTGGTTATAAAAAAAACATTCGGTGCATGGTGCAATGGGATAAATAGATAACTTGGCAATAGATTGCTTGCAACGATCGAGAAGCCTTCATTAACTCTATTCTTGTTCATTACGGGGCGGTTCAACGGTCTGGTGGCGAACCATAAATGTCTTTCTACCCGTTCGGAGGGTCAGCCAAACGGTTATATTATTCCCAATGGCTATATTGTTTCACCATGGTGAAGTGCCATGTCACATTGTTATGTTATCCCCACGAAGCTCCAATTTTGCAAATTTTCCTTCTGCGAAGTTCCCTCTAGAACCTTCTATAACTTGTTGATCGTAGCTCTCTTCTTACTTAGTTTTCTATCCTTATTTCCAGTGAGCTTCGTCTCAGTATTCCTTTTAACATTTTGATTCTTATCTTCTTTTGGAAGAGTAACTTCACGTCGGTGAGATTCTTTCAGAGGTAATACTTCATCTGTATCTGGAATAGGTACTTCAGTCTTCTGTGGGTCTTCTAGTGTTCTTCCTACTTCGACATCCAAGTCTCTAGTTTTAAATAGATTTTCTTAGTTCTCTTGTTCTTCCATCAAGTGTGTGATTCTCCTAGTCATGAAATATTTTAACTCTTTCTTCTTCTGCTCTAAGATTTCTTCTTCTTTTCTTCTGGCCTAATCTCCTCCAATCCAAGGTTTTCCTAGTAACATAGAAAATGGAGCATTGTTTTCAATAAATTTGACAACTTCAAATTATTCCTCTATCGAAGTTCCATTGGCATTCATAGATGTTTGGGTAAGTCTTCCACATAGGTTTATCAACTTTCCTCTGAATAATCCTATTCCTCCCAATGAAGGAATCATAGCAGGATTTCCTAGAATTTCCCAAGTTCTTTCTGTCATGATATTCACCTGTGTTTCCTCATCCAAAACAAAGTTAATGTCGAAGTCTCCTATTCTTACTTCAATGCACTCTTTTCTTTGAAGATATATGATAAGTTGATATGTCGGTGGTCATTCATGGTTTCTTTCATTTGTAGCAATAATTTTTCTTATTCTTTCTGGGGTTCTGCCATAATCTCAGTTGCTTGATCTTTCCCATGGTCTTCTTGTCTCATATTCATCCTTTCAACCTTAGAAATCATTCTATGGAAATACAAAAATTCATGGTCCATAGCTTTGCAACAGAGGCAACTAGGTCTTCTACCAGAGCATTCTTTAGCCAGATTTCCTGGTTTTCTGCAGCTGTAACAAAGGGTTAATCCTCTCTTTCTCTTAAATGATCCCCAGTCATTCCTGTACTGCACACTAGGATCATGGTAGCTAACTTGCGAAAAATTATTTCTAGGATCCTGCATCCATTTGTTAGTCCAAACATTCTCTATATGCATAGGTATAACATATCTTTCACTATTCTTATCAGATCCACTCATACCAAATCTTCTTTCATCTATCAGTGCCCTGGTTTTCAAGCTAGGACAAATCTTATCAAACATACCTAGATCCATACTTTAGAAACAAAAATTTCCACTAATCCTATCTTCAGCAGAGCACAAAGCTTCCAGATCTAAAACTTTTTACTACTCTTACCTCTATCAGAGCACAGAGCTTACAGATATTACCTCTTTTCTTCAAATCAGGCTTCTTTTCTTAGCACAGAACTTCACAGATCGAGTATAATACTGCGCACTAGAGTGACAGATCTACACATATATCTTTCACAGTTTCGGGTCAAATCTTCGCAAAAAGCTTATTTTTCCTCAGTTCCCAGCAATCAGAGTTTCAGGTCCCGACAATGGAACCATTTTTTGGCATAGGGGCAGACCCAAGGTTCAATGCTACAACAACACACCAACAAAACCCTAACTATCGACCTTTTCGGAAACACCTATGAAGTAGATGAAGTCTCACCCAAGGTATAAGCAGAGGTGGTTGCAGGACTCATATGTTTGCAAACTTAGCTGGGACACAGAGTTATGATTCTAACACTTAACAAAGCACTTAGCAGTTATATTTATCAATATTTAGTTCTTAGTTACAGCGCAGTTAAACCCTAATCACAGTATAGCGCAGTGGTCAACCAGATCTGGTATCTAGCAACACTTAGCATGACAGAACAGATCATATCTAGCAAATTCAATAACTAATCACATTCATAGAAGTCAAATATAACATCCATATACATCATTAGCACAAAGCATAAACATATCTATCTATCTATATCAAAGCACTTAGCAAGTAAAGACATAAACACATCAACACATTGCACAAAGCAAAGAAACACAACATATACGTGGTTCACCCCCACCTTGGGGCTACATCCACCAACTATTCTTCTTTATTAGCTTCCTCAATAGGTTACATGCACAAAGCCTCAAAACCCTACTCTGCATAGGACAGGAGATCTGCGCAACTTGCTAGATCCTCCTTCCCCGAGTAGATCTAAGCACACAACCTTCCATAGCCTCTTACAATGAATTTCACTTAGCTCTGCAAGTCTCACACAGTATGCACAAAGCACGTACAATCCTTCAATCACATAGATCTAGCACTTAGCCATTCGTAACTGATCTCTTCTTACATTGCCTAGACATCTATTTATATTTTATAAAATAGGCCTAAACATGGGTAAACCCATGGACCGACATCCCATACCCGTTACATAATCCCAAATCCAAAAAAGGACCCAAAAAAGGGCCGAGATCCCACGATCTCTGCTTCGTCTTGCACTCCTCCTTCGACAGGTTGTCAAAGTACCAAAATAGGTCAAACTTGACCAAGGATCTCACAAAACTTGTTCAAGGGCCAAAAACATTACAGGTTGTGAAAAACTAGCAGGGCATAGCTAACAATAAGGCCACTAAACATTCAATGTGGATCCAAGCGCGAAAGTACCCCAACAAGGAATGGCTACAACTGTGCTATTGCATTACGGAGGGGGACATACAAATGGCCATCAAGGATTGGGAAGATGAATGGAGGATTCTAGTCCTCACTCAAGACATACCTGTAGGGGTAGAGGAGGAGGAGGCAAGATAGGAACATACACATGTTGAGGAGGTAGGGAAGGAATAGACACAACCCCAGGAAATCAAAGTTCCCAAGAAACCAAGGACAAGCAATACCAAACTACAACAGAATAAAGGGGGAGAATCCAAGACAAGAGTCCAGACGGGGAAGAAAAACAATACACAGGTGCCCAAAGTACAGCAGAAATAGGACGAGCCAGTGGAGGAGACTACACCAATTTCTACTCCACAAGAACCAGGCCCCAATAAGTATCCAACCACTCAGACGGGGTGAGCGCGCAAAAAGATGAAGGCACATAGAACACCTCTAGAATACAAGATCATGGAGGATGATGTAGAAATGGTGGCCCAAGTGGTTCAGGACCGCACATTCGAGGATTTTGAGAGTGTTGCGCACCAAAGGGACATAATTGAATAAGAGTTGGAAGACATGCGAAAACTCCTTAGGTAGATCAAGGAAGTGCAGGCAGCCGACGACAGCATAGAAATGGGCCCGTCGGCATCACAGATAGGAGGAGAATCAGAAGCAAGCGAGCAGGACACAGTCCAGACAATAGGACAACCGATTTTAACATTTCACATCACACCCATCATGTTGTGCATGGACGAGATCGTGGGGAAGACACCCTTAAAGGACTTGGCTCAATTGCAGTTGGTATTACTGCGAATACCAACCAAGGCCCTATATAAACTACAGGTCAGCATTACACAGGAGGTACAATCTCATTCACGCATATATACATCCAAACTGTAGCAGGTAAAGGATAAACGGGATGAGATGGAATTGGTATTCGAGTAGGCCAATATCGAGACCAAAGAGGAGAGGGAACGCGTGGAGGGACTAGAGCAGAAAGCGGTTGTAGCCTACGAGAAGATTCCAAAGACCACACAGACAGTCGAACTCACGACGACAGAGAAGATTGATCAGATTGTGCAAACAATCGATCAATACTAGTAGGGGATCGAGAATATTTAGGGGTAGCTCACACCTACCATGCCACCAGAGTTGAGGGAGCAAAGGAATCAGGAGGAAACATAACAGATACAAGAGATAGAATGATAGGTCCATGTAGTGGACGACTTGTTTGACAAAGCAACACAACTCTGGACGAATCTGGAAGAGGATCAGCAGGTCTAATAGTGGTATCAAGAAGGAGAAAGGATAAGAAAAGCTATCCAAGACCTCAAGCAGAGTTATAAGATGATGTTGATCACAGAGCATGTCAAAGGGGCGCAATACATGAAGAAATTGTAGGAAGAACTCATAACTACACAAATGTAGAAAAAGGAGCGTCGGGATCAAATGGAACTGCTCCAAGAGTGAGCAACAAAGGTCATTGCATAGGCATAGGAATCCAAGACATATATGGCACAAATCCACGCAGAATATGCAAGGTTGGTCAGCAATGAGATTGTAGTGCAGGTATTGGACACACTCAAGGAGAAGATTGTGCAGGCCCAAATGCATGCAACGAAACTCATGGAGAAGTTCCAAGCGATCACCAGGGAAATCGATGAATCACACAATGTTTAGGTGGCTCGGGACAAGCCACATGTTAGTGTTGAGGGCCTATTGGAAGTAGGCCAAAGAAGAAATAAAGGCTATTTTGGGAAGGAAGGCATGCACGAGGAAAACAACAACTGGAAGGAAGAGCAGCATGCGCGCATGCATAGAATACCTAACGACATTAGGGTTAGGGTTTTTGTAATACATTGTAATGGTTGATGAGCTAGAAATGCATATATATATATATATAGGATGTCTATAAGGGGAGAGAGGTAGAAGGTAGTAGTTGTAATCTGAAGAGACAACAGAAGAGAGGAGTCATGTTTTGATAGCTAGTTGTAGTTCTTTTTTCATTTGACCCAGTTTTGTAAGTTGTTGAGTTGTAGAGATATGTGAGGGTGGATATTGAGTGTTAGATTGTAGGTTGAGGAGCTTGGTGCGATCTAGTCTGCCTCATAATAGATCTCTACCCAACTGAGAGGTGTTGTAAAGCGCACGACGTTGTAGTTTTGGAAGTTCCATAATAGAAGAGCGTAAGAGCCAAATCTTTGTGGATGTATCCCAGGAGGGGGTGAACCAAGGTAAAACCTGTGTTATGTGATTGAATGCATGTGTTTCTTTACTATTTCTAAGTAGATATTAGCATGTTGAATGAATGAGTTGATTATATTCCATGCACAACCGTAAATGCAAGTATATTGTTTTAATAAGTCAAATATAACTCTCAACACACATTTCTCAGATCTCCACTAAATTCTGGACTACAAACACTTGAGTATTATAGTCACCCATTAAGACTATATTGGGTGAGACTACGTTGTGCACTCTGTGCGTTGTATTGCCTTCTGGTTTACCAAGAGGGACGATAGTTTTAGAGGCTTTGTTGGAACCCAAGTAGACTTGAACCTTGGGTTAGTCATGTTAAAGATATAAACTCAGATGACAAACCAATAGATATGGTCATCATCCCCAAACAACAAAAACATCTGAAGAATTATATGGAAGGTAAAACTTCTACAATAGCTAGTTCATTTGAAAAACATGATGAAGATGAATTGTATGTAAATAAGTTAAGTGTAAATAATTCTAGGAATCCTGTAAAAAATCCTCTCCTTTACATTTATGTAAAAATAATGGATATAATTTCTCACTTTTGCTTGATAGATGGTGGTTCAGACCCTAGTGTTATGTCTAAAATTATTATGGAAGAATTGGGACTCTCATGCACAAATGAAAATTCGAGTATGTTATCCTATAATAATCAACAACAAACAATGATTGGTGAAATAAAGGATGTAACTTTAGTTCTTTGTGTTCATCCTGAAATCATAACCACATGTAACATGAGTAATTGATATGCTCGCTATTAATTAGTATTCTAGGTAGAGATTTGAAAGATTTGACTAGAGGTTATATGTCATTAGATGGCACACACATGTCTATTCCCAAAAATGGAAAGAACGTTATTTTTTTGAGGGAATGACGAATTTCACCATATATTGAAAAGATTCCTCAACCAAATGTAAATTATATTCACCATATATTGAAAATATTCCTCAACCAAATGTAAATTATATTGAGGAAGATATGGGTGTGTATTCATTTTTTGTTGAAGAAGATTATGCTTTTGTTGAACAACCTTATGATTACGAAGATGGAATGTGGAATATGCACTTTGATGGTGGATGTTCAAGCGAGGGAAATGGAGAAGGGATTATAATATATTATCCTATTGGTAAAATACACAATTTTTCCTATAGATTGGAATTTGTCTTTACTAATAATGTTATTGAATTTGAAGCCTTGATGTTAGGAATTGAAAATTATTATAATATAGGTTGTTATCATCTCACTGTCTTTTGAGATTCAGAACTTGTCGTTAATTTAGTGAGAAAAATCTATAATCCTTCCAACAATTTTCTTAAAAGATACACTCAAGTTGTTTGGACCTTAATCCAAAATATGTGATCTTTCAACATCACTCACACCAAAAGAGCGTTGAAATCTATGACTGATAGGTTGGTTTTTTTTGTAGCCTGCCCTATGAGGCAATTATTACCTTAAAGACTTGATTGCACATTTATATCCTTATATCGACCTCATCTTCCTAATAATGTAGAATCATGGCAGGTCTTCCCTGATGATAAAATCATTTTTGCTTTTTTTACAAAATGAGCCTTATCATCCAAAGGAAATTATTTCACTAGAAGATAATAAAATTTAAAAATGGTTTACTCCTCTTGAGAGCTCATTCTCAACAAGTGATGTTAGAAACAAGAAAAAAAAATAAGAAGAGGAGCAGAAAAGAAAAATAGGAGATATCATTCCAGTGAACATTGGAGCTCGGGAGCATCCAAAGATTTTAAAAATTGGAGCCCAATGTTCAGAAGACGAAAAGCAAAAATTCATGGATTTATTCTGTGAATTTAGATATGCTTTTTCCTGGTCATATGAGGATATTTTTGGTTTTTATCCTAATTTTATCTAGTATGTTATCCTTATCAAGGAAGAAGCAAAACCTATTAGTAAAAAACATAGACCTATAAACCTTTCTCTTGAAGCTACTATAAAAAAGAAGTGGAAAAATTGATAAATGCTCACATTATTTTTCATGTTAAATATTTTGAGTGGGTTTCTAACCTTGGTCTTGCATGGAAAAATAATGGTGACATTAGATTATGTCTTTATTTTCCTACACTTAATAGAGAAAGTGTAAAATACAACTTTCCCCTTCCTAACATGGAAATGATTTTGCAGCAAGTGGCAAGATCACAGATGATGTCCCTTCTTGACAGTTTTTTGGGTTACAATCAGATCAGATTCAAGAGGAAAAAAAAATATAAAACCACATTTACAACTTGATGGGGAATCTTCGCTTATGAATGAATTCCTTTTGGCTTGATTAATGCAAGTGTTACTTTTTAGAGGGATATGAAAATAGCCTTCGACGATCTTATCGATAAGATAATTCAAATTCATCTTGATGACTTAACCATTTATTCTAAGACTCGGTGTGGCAATGCAGAGAGGACCAACGTTTCCAAAAGAAGGAAAGGAGAAAGGTTCCTTTGGAAAATGGGTTCCTTTGTTGGTACTCCCAAGAATTGACAACATTGACACTAACTCGACCTAAGATCCACTAAGGAAAAAAACAACACACGCTACAAATCTAAGAAGCAAACAATCAAACAAACCTTCCCACAATGAAACCACTAGTTGGTGATGAAATCCAACATCACGAGATAAATATAGGAAAGAGTTGGGATAGAGTGGGTGGATCAGTTACATTGGTGACCTGCTTAATGGACTTACACCTTGGTACAAGTTCCTACATAGTTTTACTCCTGAGTGTACCCTCCAAGGAGCCTAAGTGAGTTTGACCAACGTCTGACCTAGGTGTTTAAAATTAAGTCTTCATTGCATTCCTACCCGTTTGATTCACCTATAACATCTTCTTAAATCCTTCTTTTTTGTTTTTTTCTTGCTAAGTTATTCTCCATGTTTTAATTTTTTCTCTTTAATTGATTCTTTGCGCCATCTTTTTGTTTTATTGAGGGGTAATTCCATGTCCCTAATTGGGTTTGAAATACGTGTCATGAAGTTACCACTAATAGAGCATGTAGTGCATTGACCAAGTCCTATGTTTACATAGGAAACATCCAAAAGAATAACGCAACAATTCAAAAGTAGTCAATTTCGGGGTTAAAAGTGCAACAATGGAGATCCAATGGGCCACTCAGATCGACGTCTCTCATGCATTCAAGGTTTTCAACATCGCATGAGGTTTAATGACAAGCACAAATCCCCGAAGAGTCGAAGTAAAGTGTAACAATGGATATCCAATGGGCCACTCAGATCGATGTCTCTCGTGCATTCAAGGTTTTCAACATCGCATGAGGTTTAACGACAAGCACAGATCCCCGAAGAGCCGAAGTGCTAAAGTGCTGAAGTTCCAGAGCCCCGAACTACCACGCCACTCTGGATGGTCAGTTATCTGGGAGATATCCATATTCTACATTCAAAAACTCCCAAACCCAAAAGAATTGAAGAGTCGAAGAGCTGAAGCTCTGACGTGTTGGAGTGGGCCCTCATTTCCAGGTCACTTCACAAGTTCGTTCGTCCGGGAGGTTTTGGTCCAGAGAAACCACAGAGCCTCAAAGTATCGAAGTGCTGAAGTTCCAAAGACACGAGGCACTCATCAATCATGACACATGGCACTCATCAGTCATGAAACTGGGCACGTCATCTTCTCAATTTTGAGTGACACATGTCACTCTCCTTCTCAGATATGTCACTTTGGTTCCGTACTACTTCGGGAGATCTTCATGCTTCATGTTCCAAAACTCTCAAATCCTGAAGTGTCAAAGTACATGGCACTCATACGCCAAGTCATGTGGCAACCATCTGGTGCTAACACATGGAATCCATTTGGCACTGACACGTGGCATCCATCTGGCATTGGTATATGGCATTCATTTTAGGAACCTTGGGGCATTTCATCTGCTCAATTTCAAGTGAAACATGTCACTCTCCTTCTGGGACACGTCACTTCAGGCTCGTACTACTTTAGGAGATCTTCATGCTTCACAATCCAAAACTCCCGAAGCCCGAAGTGTTGAAGCACATGACACTCGTCCACCAAGACATGTGGCAGCCATCTGGCACTAACACGTGGAATCCATCTGGCACTAACACATGGTATCCACTTTTCGTTGACATAAGGCATTCATTTCAAGCACCTTGGGGCACGTCATTTTCTCACTCTCCTTTTGGGACATGTCACTTCGGACCTATACTACTTGGGGAGATTTCCATGATCTACATCTAGAAACTCCTGAACTTCAAAGTGTCAAACCAGCGAAGTCCCGAAGTGACGACAGGTTGCCATGTCACTTTGAGCCCATACTACTCCTGGAGTTTCTCAACTCAGCATAGGTCGAAATCACCGAAGGGATGAACTTTTGAAGCCCCCGAAGTCCCTAATTGGCACCATCGCTAAAAAGGGTTAGAGGAAATCTAAAACCGGCATACTAATAAAAATTTAGCAGGGGCGCTAAGGTAGCAGGGTCCCTCAGATCACATATTTGAAAAACTAATCAGCGGCTCACATTCATTTCAGGAATAAAAGATGCCTTAATGTTAATCTCCTAGAACAGTTCCAAGATTGAAAAACATGGTATAGATCAAGAAGGATTTGTCAACACATCCAGTCATTTTTAGTGGCTTCAAACAGCACGTAGGCATGCCAATGCTTGACACATCACTCACCTCTATCACTCTGAATCAGTTTTTGTCAAAGGCTCAGTGCGATTCAACTTGTGCATCAGTTTGGTCTACCATCAGTAGCAGTTTTCAGTTATTTAAGTTGAGACATTTCAAGTTAATGCATAATAAGTGGTCATTTGTGTTTGATATGAATCACGTCCCTTTTAATTAACTTAATTTTGAAGTGATGCATCACTGCACTCTAGCAATGGCATTTTTAAGTTAATAAGTTGTTTACAACTGTGAGCACATAGTGAAGCCTCAGTCCTAGATGGACGAGACCCTTTGCAACTCTGATAAATATGCAGTTTTTGTATGTTTTTAGTGTTCACTTTTGGTGGAAAAGAGAGGTATCATAAGGGTTGGACCTACTTACAAGATTGTAAATTTCTCTACCTATTGAATATATGTTGATGGTAGTTGTTTTTATTACTCAAATCTGTGTTTAATCCGATCTTGAATGAAAAAATTTTGTTGTGTGCAAAGTACATTTCCTTATTCTTTCAGCCACGGTTTTAGTATATTTGTTCCTCAATTATCCAACCTATTAATTGTTTAGTGAATAGATTAACTAATTGACCACTTGTTAGACGATTTGCATATTAAGTCTTAAGATATTATTTTAAGACTTTATTTCTCATATAGCGAATGATTCATTCCATTGTTCGCTATTGTCTCATGTGTGTGTCTTTAATATCCCCAAATTTCCATTAATATCCATACCAGTAGCAAAGGAGAAACTACCTTCATATTGTGCATTTTTTCCAACCAGATCACCATCTTCCCAAAATGCATCCTTGAGCTAACCAACAAAATCAAATTATTAAAGAATAATCATTCCAAAACTTGAGGTGGCCTAGATTTTCCTTTTAGTAGTCAAGTGCAAGCTTTAGGACCAACATCTTCTAGCATCGTTGCCAAGGAATGAAGTAATGAAATATCTTTCCCTGGGAGAATGGCAATGATTATATCTGATCTTCGATGGTGAACAAAGAACAAACACATTTAGACTGCAGATCATTCACCTGGCGACTCCATGGTTAAAGGATCCAGTGGCGACTCCACAGTTTTAAGAAGTCGTATTTTCATATGGAATCCATCTTGGTTCGAAGGTTTTCTCCTTTTAATTTTTCTATTGTTCCTGGTTTTCCAAATGTTTTTTCTACTATAGATGAGTGGGGTGATTACTTTCCTAGATTTAGAGAAGATAAAGATGATAACCCTTCAGATCATTTGCTTGAATTCCATGAAGTCATGCATCAGTTGGGTATACATCATGAGTATGTATTAATGAATATGTTCATGTACTCATTATAGGGAGACACTCGTGAATGGTACCAATCCTTGGCTCCTGCTAGCATATCTTCCCTGAAAGAGTTCCATGCAGCATTTAGCGATCATTGTAAAAGGTTTTTTCCAATCGATTTAATTTTTGAAAATTGTTGTGAGGAGTTTGATTTATATATGCAGAAGTCTATAGTTGTTTCCTATAGTATTATGAATGATAAGGATGTCGATGTTAAACAAGTGGGAGAAGAGTCGCCCCCTTGTGAAATCTTCTCTAGTTTTTTCTGTTCGAGAGGAATTTTTTATTGATTGTTCTGATGACCAAAAGGTTGATCAGGATTCTATAGAAACATTTGACATTATATCAGATATCTCTAACAGTGTTTTTTATGATGATATTTTTGCTCCAAAAGTTGACATAGATCATGCTACTATTATGCAGTCAATATCCCAAGGATCTCATGAAATAGAGGATTTTGAAGTTCAAGTTTTAGGAATTTTTAAAGACCAACCCATCTTTGATAAATCTCCTAATGATGAGGAGCAGAGTTCTACAATGATACAGGTGGAACTTCTTAGCAGTGACCCAATCTATGAAATTTGTGAAGCATATGTTTTAAATAATAGTGAAGGAAATACCTTGGTTGACTAAAAAAATGGGATGTTGCTGCCAACTATTGTCTTGACTGGAGGATTTTCAAATGTTTACCATGAAGTGGATATTACACAATTGAAATCATGCACATTCATCAACAAAATAAAAATCATACAACAAACTTACAGTTTTGAGGATTAGATTGAAATAAATATTGGTGTTCATTATCAAAAGGGGTATGGTTCTCATGTTTTTCAGATATTGTAGTAGTCTATATGCAGTCAATTTGGATTAAATAATTTTTTTTCATTCATTTTATGAAGGAAGAATTTCAAAACTTTAAGTGTGGGCCTCTAGATTGTGAGTTGTTGCTATATTTTTCAGTTCCTATTATCATATTTGTACTTAAATATGGAGGTCAATTGCATATTATTAATCAACTCCTCGTATGGCTTCACTGGAAATATGATTACATAGATTACTTTGTTTTCATTTGAATAGATTAGGGGTGTGTTGAATAAATATCGTCATTCGAGCATTTCATTTTTAGTTTGTTTATATAGTAGATCAACAATAATACTCCATAGTCCAACTAAGGCACTGGGGTGTAGATGCAATTTTAAGTTTCATATTGAATAAAGACAGCATATCCCAACAAAGGAACTGGGGTGTAGTTTCAATTTTGGATTCAATAAGATGCATGGCTAAGAAACAGTGGTAGAGATACACGACTGGAAGACAAAAATAGAGGGAAGAAAAGGAATACGGGAGAAATTTATTGAGAAGTAAGGCACCTGATCTATTGTTCTTAGCACCTCACAGGGAAGTGATATCCTCAGTTGGAGCCAATGTTGGAAATTAGGTCGGTATTGTGTCCCTACCCCTTCGATTCACCTATAACATCTTCTTAAAACCTAATTTTTTTGTTTTGTTCTTACTAAGTTATTCTCTATGTTTTAATTTTTTCTCTTTAATTGATTCTTTGCACCATCTTTTTGTTTTCTTGAGGGGTAATTACATGTCAATGATTTGGTTTGAAATATGTGTCATAAATTTACCACTAATAGAGCATGTAGTGGTTCAACTAAGTCCTTTGTTTGCATAGGAAACATCCAAAAGAAGAATGCAATTATTCAAAAGCAGTCAATTTTGGGCTCAGATTGTGGGAACAGACAAGTTAAAAGTGCAATGATGGAGATCCAACGAGCCACTCAGATTGATAGCTTTCATGCACTCATATTTTTCAACATCATGCAAGGTTTAATGACAAGCACAGATCCCCAAATAGTCAAAGTGTTGAAGTGCCAAAGTTTCGAAGCCCCGAACTACCACGCCACTCCAGGTGGTTAGTTATCTGGGAGATATCCATACTCTACATTCACAAAATCCTGAAACCCAAAGAGTCGAAGAGTCGAAGATCTGAAGCTCTGAAGTGTCAGAGTGGGCCCTCACTGCCACATCACTTCGCAAGTTCGTTTGTCCGGAAGGTTTTGGTCCAGAGAAACCACAGATCCCCGAAGTGTCAAAGTGTCGAAGTTCAGAAGACACATGTTACTCATCAGTCATGACACATGGAACTCATCAGTCATGACACGTGGAACTCATCAGTCATGACATGGGGCACGTCATCTGCTCAATTTCGAGTGACACATATCACTCTCCTTCTAGGACATGTCACTTCAGGCCCATACTACTTTGGGAGATCTCCATGGTTCACAATCCAAAACTCTCGAAGCTAGAAGTGTCGAAGCACACGACACTCGTCCGCCAAAACATGTGGCAACCATGTGGCACTGACAAATGGAATCCATCTAGCGTTGACATGTGGGATCCATCTGGTGTTGACATATGGCATTCATTTTAGGCACCTTGGGGCATGTCATCTACTCAATTTTGAGTGACACGTGTCACTCTCCTTCTGGGACACGTCACTTCAGGCTCGTACTACTTCAGGAAATATTCATGCTTCACAATTCAAAACTCCTGAAGCCCAAAGTGTCGAAGTGCATGGCACTCGTCAGCCAAGACATGTGGAAGCCATTGGGTACTGACACGTGGAATCCATCTGGTGCTGACACATGGCATCCATCTTGCGTTGACATATAACATTCATTTTAGGCACCTTGGGGCATGTCATCTGCTCATTTTTGAGTGACACGTTTCACTCTCCTTCTGGGACACGTCACTTCGGTCCCATACTACTATGGGAGATTTCCATCCTCTACATCCAGAAACTCCCAAATGTCGAAGTGTCGAACAGTCAAATTCTCAAAGTGACGTCACTCTGGGCCCCTACTACTTCGAAAGTTTTTTAACTCAACATAGGCCGAAATCGTCGAAGGGACAAACTTTCAAAGCCCCCGAAGTCCCAAATTGGCACCATCGCTAAAAAGGTTTAGAGGAAATATAAAACTAGAAGACTAATAAAAATTTTGCACGGGCACTAAGGTAGTAGGGTCCCTCATATCACATATTTGCAAAACCAATCGGTGGCTCACATTCATTTCGAGAATAAAAGACACCCAAATGTTAATCTCCTAGAATGGTTCTGAGATTGAAAATCATGGTATAGGTCAAGAAGGAGTTGTCAACACATCCAGTCATTTACATTAGCCTCAAATAGCATGCAGGCATGCCAATGCTCGACACATCACTCACCTCTATCACTCTGAATCAGTTTTTGTCAAAGGCTTAGTGTGATTCAACTTATGCATAATTTTGGTCTACCATCAACAACAATTTTCAGTTATTTAAGTTGAGACATTTCAAGTTAATGCATAATAAGAGGTCATTTGTGTTTGATATGAATCACATCCCTTTTAATTAAGTTAAGTTTGCAGTGATGCATCACTGCACTCCAACAATGGCATTTTAAGTTAATAAGTTGTTTACAACTGTGAGCACAGAGTGAAGCCTCAGTCCCAGATGGACGAGAGCCTTTGCAACTCTGATAATTATGTAGTTTTTGGTATGTTTTAAGAGTTCTCTTTTGGTGGAAAAGAGAGGTATCTGAAAGGTCAGAACTTCTTACAAGATTGTATATTTCTCTACCTATTGAATATATGTTGATGGCGGTTGTTTTTCTTACTCAAATATGTATGTGTTTAATCCGATCTTGAATGCAAATTCTGTGATGTGTGAAAAGTACATTTCCTTATTCTTTCATCCACGGTTTTAGTTTATTTGTTCACTGATTATGCAACATGTTATACAACTATTATTTAGTGAATATATTAACTAATTGACTACCTATTAGACGATTTGTATCTAGATTTTTGTTGAATTCTTAAGACATTATTTTAAGTCTTTATTTCTCATATAGCGAGTGATTCATTGCATTGTTGGTTATTGTCTCATGTGTGTGTCTTTAATATCCTCAATTGTCCATTAATATCCATACCAGTAGCAAAGGAGAAACTACCTTCAGACTATGCATTTTATCCAACAAGATCACCATCTTCCAAAAACCCATCCTTGATGTAACATCCCTCGGCCAGGTAATGCTATCAAAGCAACCTTTTCTTTTCCTTTACTGCCTTGATACAATTTCTATGACATTCTTGGCCTTAAACAACAAGCCATTCCATTCCACCGAGTAACTTTGCAGAAATAATCACATATAAAACTTAACCCGACGATAGAGATAACATCTAGTATTCACACATATAAATATATATCTATCTAATGCAATTAAATAGACATCAATACTCTACTCATACACATGTTCATGCGGAAGAAACATTAACACCTACATTCAACATATATATATATATGCATTACTCATTAATTATAATGAAAATACAAATACACAGCATACAACAAACACATAATTGGTACTTATATTTTAATAGGTGACCACCAGTTGCATGCAAACCTTCCACAAACCTCCCATCCTTAGACCACATTGCTCATCACTCTCAACAATGGTTCACCCCCGAGTTGGGACTAAAATCCATCGGGCAAGGGAATTCTAGGCTTGGCAAGGACAAAAAGGAAGTTGCACAGAACAACAGGAAGGATCTTTTATCCCATGAGTCACTTATGCCCACAACCCATAGATCCTCATTCCCCACATGCTTTCTCCACCCCATGAGGGTACACCTTCACTAATACAAGTCCATCGACTAATACACCTCCCTTACCTTAGGCTTCAACAACATGATGGATCGAAAGTCTTAGAGTATTGTATTTGCTATAGGACTCCCTCCAAGAGAACTCACTTCCTAGCAAACTCTCTCACATGGGAGAGTTTCTCACATGCCTGAAAACCTGCTTCCTCAATTCAGATCTTATGTCAAATAGACATAGGTGATGTCAACAACAGAATTCGGGTAACACACAGGTGAATTCAACCATAGAAAATAGGTATGCACATAGAATATGACAGCGAACCAATCTTATCCAAAATTGTGTTGCCAGCAACCACCAAACTCTACGACAAAACATGACTCAGGAAAAATACAAGTTCTTTAGGCTTAACAGGAAATACGCTGGACAACTCCACTGACTATAGGTTACACTGGTGCATGCATCTGTGGGGAGTATGGCTCCCTTCCAAGGTGGCTAACCTCATGAGAGCGCCGATGCAATGGTGAAATATCGTGACAATAGTGAGAATAGTGAGACTGGTGAGTTAGCGAACCCCCAACAAGATGACTTTCCAACTTAAAATTGCATGCACCTAGGTTAACATATGTCTCTCTGAAGCTGCATGAGCTCCACTTAACACTCATCCCCCTTTACCCCAAGAACTTAGGACAACATGGTTATATCAAACATTAGCTTCTAGGAAATAATAATATAATATTATTCCTTTAGAGGTGAGCCCTCTAGCTTAGCCCTTATTCCTAGACACTTATCCCCTTCCCCACTGTTATTGGATAAATCCATAAGTGCGGACACTAACCGATCTCCCTAGATCCACCTGGATCTAGAACAAAACATGACAGAACATGACACTTTCCTTAAGTTTTAGATATTGAATTTACTAACTAAAGAGGGATGAGTGACATACCGTTTAAATGTTGCTTCCTCACGCCATCGCAATCTTAGCTCCATTCCAGCGCTCATACAACGATGAACCTGTAAAAGAACGCAACCAACCAAAGTGATAGAAATAGAATAAACTCAATATAAACCTATGTATGTGATCAAGGAATCATACAATAAAACACAACAAGATTTATAGGAAAGAATC
>ML821353.1:34926-46838 GCA_009831015.1 Picea engelmannii
AATGAGTCATATTTACATCAAACACTATTGGGTCCATTACCCAAACCTTTGTGCTATGGGTCTTTCTTCAAGGGTTGACATCAATGACAACCAACCTTAATCAACACCTATTAACCCCATTGTCGAAGATGCCCCTGCCCACTCACCAGTGCAATCCTCTCATGCAAGAAAAAGGTTGAAAACCGAGGCCCACCATGCCCTTGAAAAAGGAAAATCCATCGCTGCCCCTTCCTCTCCCTCCAATGGCTCTGACAAATCTGTGTCTTCCCAGATGCATTTGAGAGACGATTGTTCCCACGTGATCAACGAGATTAGGCCTAAAGGCTCAGTGCAGCCATAGGAAAATTCAGGAAAATCTAAAGGTGACAGTAGCAATCAAGGAAAGATTTCATCTCAGAGTGGGAAATATGTCTTTTAAGTTTTTATTTCATCCATTGTTGATGACATTTGACTTCAGAGATTTTTTGGACAACATGTTTTATTTTGGATAAATGAGTAATATATATTTTTTTTAAATAACTCCAAATATCATGAGCTAAATTGTCAAATGTTAATATGATGAAACGAAGGCATAAGGAGGTGTGTTTTTCTTAATTAACTAATATGTTATGATTATTAAGAGCTAAGGGAGTCACAAGGGGTCCCACCTACTAGTTATTATTTATTTATAACCCTTATTATGATTATTACTTTTCCCCGTAACTAAAAGTTGGTTGATTCTTTTAATTAACCTAACTAAAGAGTTGGTTCAACTACTTCAACCAATTCTAATTTGTTTAAAGGCAAAAGGAAAGGGAGGAACAAGAAAATTATAGAAGGAGAAGCATACTAAGGTTTTCTCTTTGAGTTTATGTTCAGATAGTTCAGTTTTCATTCATTCTTTAATTTATCACAAGCCTAATTCTCTTTTATGATAGAAGGGTACTATTGTAGACAACAACATTCAGGGATGGATTACATCATTCATGTTAATTAAGGTTGGTTTTCATTGATGTCAACCCTTGAAGAAAGTCTGGTAGCGAATTTCGGTAGCACAAAGGTTTGGGTAATGGACCCAAAGTTGTTTCATGTATAATGGTATGAGTTTTAATATATTTGAAGGTAATACTATTATGTATAGATAGTACATGTCATTCCATTTATGGTGGTATGTGGAACGTCACATAACTCCTCACGGCTTGAGAGTTATGGCCTTATGAAGTTGGAGGACCCTCATATGTTGGCTTGAAGCCCCAAAAGGTCAAAGAAGTCAAAGAGCTTGCAAAGAAGAAATTATTCTTTAAATGATAAAGTCAAGTGACAAAGTCAAGAAGGATTATTTAAATAATAAATTGAAGTGACAAAATCAAAGAAGATTATTTAAATGATAAAATGAGGTGACAAAGTCAAGGAGGAATATTTAAATGATAAAGCAATGGAGAAATTTCTAATTATGGAAAGTGGTTAACCCTAAAAATGAGGAAAATAGGTTAAGTGACCTATAAATGGGTTAAGTGACCTAGAAATTGGTTAAGTGACCTAGAAATGGGTTAAGTGACCTAGAATATGGATAGTATAAATAAGAGACAAGGCTCTCTCATTTTACATCACACTTGAGAATATTGAATATGTTGGCCCTTGACCAAGTTTTGAGGATTCTTGGTCATGTTTGACCTAATTTTGGTACTTCAACAGGCTGTCGAAGGCCAAACGCAAGACGAAGTGGAGATCACGGGATATCAGCCCCTTTTAGGGCCCTTTTTGGGAATCAGGATTATGTAATGGGCATGGGATATTGGCCCATGGGTTTACCCATGTTTAAGCCTATTTTGTAATGTATAAACAAGTAGCTAGGTGATGTAATAAAGAGAGACCTAGTAGGTCGGTGTGCTAAGTGCTAGAGTTCGATCTATTTGATCAAGAGTTGTAAGTTCTTTGTTCATACTCTGTGAGGCGTGCAAGGCTAGTGCAAGTAACTGTAAGAGACTGTGTGAAGGCTGGGTGTTGTACCCTAGCTAGAAGGAGGAGGATCTGGTGGAGTGCACACAGATCTCCTATCTTATGCGGAGTAGAACTTAGATGCTAGGTGCCTGTAAGGAGCTTGACCAAAGATAATAAAGAAGAGAAGAGTTGGTGGACATAGCCCCAGGGTGGGGGCGAACCACGTACATGTTGTGTTTCTATGCTTTGTGCGATGTATTGATGTTATTATGTGTTTACTTTATTAGTGCTTTAATATAGATGAATGATCTATTGATGCTTAGTGCTTAATAATATGGATGGATGCTAGATCTGACTTATGTACATATGCTTAGTGCTTAAATACCTTAGATCTAAATGAATACTGTGATACTTTGTAATTAGGGTTTAAATGCATTGTAACTAAGACTATATATTGATGAATGTTAACTATTGAGTGCTTTGTTAAGTGTTAGAATCACATATATGTGTCCCAACTAAGGTTACAGACATCTGAGTCCTGCAACCACCTATGCCTCTACCTCGGTTGAGACTTCATGTTCTTCACAGGTGTTGTCGAAAGGGTCAGTAGTTAGTGTTTTGTTGGTGTGTTTTTTTAGCATTGAACCTTGGGTCTACCCCTATGCCAAAATAATATCTATAGGTGACTGAGGTAACCAAAGTATATCTAAGCCGAATTTCAGAGGGAAGGTGAAGAAAAGAGGGTCGGAATTCAAGGGAGGATAAAGTATTTTGATGATGCTTTCTAACGTATGTAATCATATACACCAGGTCTATTACAAAGTTACAAATCATATTTGGATGATGATATTGATGAGGGCTTTTGGTTGAGCTACATGTTGGGTACATGGTTGAGACAAGTAGTTGATGAGTTGGCACATACATGAGGTGTATAGTTGATGATGTTGGTACATATTGATGAGTCATATTTGATGAGTAGTTGACACATGATTGGTACATACTTGGTATATGGTTGGATGCACTTGTTTATGGTACAGCTTGATTACAGGTTGAGGTACAAGTTGATGCATGGTTGATTCATGGTTCAGGTTTATTAGTACATTTTTATAGCGATATATCTCACAATGATAGTGTGACAGTGGTTCCATCATTCTAATTCTACTTCAGGGCGGTTGGACAGGGCAAGGAAAGGTTTTTGTAGCCACCTTCTAGTTGTATTCGGAGAACATAGAGGGTTGTAGCCTCCTTCTGGTTGTAGCCTCTTTCTATTAAATGTAATGAAAATCCCACACTTCGGAAGGCACTGGGAAGTCAATGCCTGTGTCAAGCTACTCCTTTCATGTTACCATGGTAGCTACTTATGGCTAGACCACTGTATCATAGTCAATTTGACGTTGATCCACAGGATCACCGAATTAAGTATGAAAGGACCCGACCCACGGGAGTTATATCCAGGAAAATCCACAGATCGTGCACTAGAACAGAAGATCAAGGATACATACAGTGATGTTGAAAAGGGGATGCGAGGCTACAAGGTAGCCTCCATCCAGAATGGCACAGTGTACCTAGCCTGCCACTTAATAGTCAGAAAGTTAGTAAGGAAGAACCGACCCATGCAGGTCATAGGATTTGTCATTGACCTTGCATGGAAGTGCATGGAAGGTCTACATATGAACTGGACGAAGTACCTAGTTAATCACCTGGAACTAAACTATCACAAAGCACATGATCAGGGCTACAAGTTTCACTTTAGCTGGATCATGATCCTCATCGCCTTTGTTTCCTAGGAGATGTTGGAAGGTGTGACCTTTCCGAATATTGAACCGTTCAAGTCACTTGCTGCAAATTTCACCACACTCTGGTACTCGAGTGATATGAACAAGCAGTGGCAGTCGAATGTTGGTTTTCGCACATATTACCTTCAGCTGAAGAGAGCCATCAAAGTTGAACCTTGCATGACTCTGAACACCCTACAAGGGTTCTGACCCCTGATGAAGTTCTGCATAGATTGGCACTTCATCTACATTACAGCGCGAATCGATGAACATAAGGATCAACTTCAATCACACTACAAACTCACGGAAGAGGATCTTGAGGAGATCACTAAGGACTGGTCCACAAACCTCCTTATCCCCACTGAACCTGCAGAGATGTCTGACTCTGAACTAGAAATCCCAGAGGCCACCCACAAAGAATAGAACACACCTGGAACCAACAGAAGGAAGAAGACTGAAGAGGTCCAAGACTTAAGTAGTGCCCCAGGAAATATTGCTTCAGTATCACCTAACCGAGGGGGTGATGATGAAGTAGAAGAGACAAATAGAAAAGGAGTTGAACAGAAGCAAGGCGAAGTAACACTGCCCAGAGACGAGGTTGATCCCCTGAAGAAGAGGAAGGTTTCTCCCCCAAAACCTTACTCCCAGAAGAAATCCAGAGCCACTGTGACCAAGATGAAGACTGTGCTCACTACCAATGATTTTGACTTCATCATAGCATCCCTAAATGAATTCGCTGGAAATCATGGAGAAATAAGAAGTTAAGTAGGAGGAAATGTATGACAGAATTAAGGTTGACCTTCGAGGGGTACATCATTCCCTTCAGCCCAGCTGCGCATTTTCCACTGCACCCCTGCCATCAAGAGAACTAGAGTTGGGAGGTGATCCATCCCAACTTCGTCGACTAGCTAATGCGGTCGAAGCTTGCCTTCGTCACACACAAGAAGAAATGGAAAAATCTACCCAGGCCTTGAAGAAAGTGCAAGGAGTACTCATAGAACAACGCTGACTTGTAGAATAGGAGAAGGTTTCTCTCAGGAAAATTTTGAAGAAGAGAAAGCACAGATGCAACAAGAAAAAGAGCAGTTGCTCGCAGAGCAACTTGAAGTGAAAGAAGCAGTCAACAGAGAACTCCTCTATGTGACAGGATTAGAACCACAGGTAGAATACCGAGTCATGCATCAAGTAGAGTAGCTCACAGAAGCTATCCAGTAGCTACATCAACAAATAGTAGACTTAGAGCTTCGCACCGTACCCAACACCTTGCAGGATGTAAGGGATCAAAGAGAAGAAAATGCTCGAAGCGCAGTTGAAAGAATCAAAGTCCTTGCCATGGAATGCAAGAAACTGAGTGATCACAGTGCCCAAACGTATGAGTAACTCACTGAGAATATAGAATTGAAGGCACTGGAGTCAAAGCTATAGGAAGCAAAGGAGCAAGCAGAGACAATACAGGCGCAGTTGAAGCCCCTGACAGTTGTGGAAAGAATGGATCAATCCCAAGAGTAGCGTGCTGCCCAGCAACAGGTCCACACTATTTAGAGTAGAGTTATGGAAGTAACTCAGAGGATATAACCTGTACAGGATGAGTCTTACCAACTGTTCACAGAAATCGAAGACCGAGGAGTTGAACTAGATAAAGTAGTCATTATAGCTGAACAACGCCAAGAGGGACCTATCAACAAAGCATTCATACAAGAGTTTGTTGAATAGGAGGTCATGGCATAGCAACAAGTTGAAGCAGCTTGAGCCAAGCTCGAGGCTTTTGAAGAAGAACTAGTCAGATCAGAGTGACTCGGGATGAGTCGCAAGTGAGTGTTGGGGGCCTGTTGGCCCTTGACCAAGTTTTGAGGATTCTTGGTCATATTTGACCTAATTTTTGGACTTCGACAGGCTCTCAAAGGCTAAGCACAAGATGAAGTAGAGACTGCAAGATATCAGCCCCTTTTAGGGCCCTTTTTGGGATTCAGGATTATGTAATGGGCATGAGATGTCAGCCCATGGGTTTACCCATGTTTAGGCCTATTTTGTAATGTACAAATAAGTAGCTAGGTGATATAAGAAGGAGAGACCTAGTAGGCTAGTGTGCTAAGTGCTAGAGTTCAATCTATGTGATCAAGAGTTGTAAGTTCTTTGTGCATACTGTGTGAGGCTTGTAAGGCTAGTGCAAGTAACTATAAGAGACTATGTGAAGGTTTGGTGTTATACCCTAGCTAGAAGAAGGAGCATCTGAAAGATTGCGCGTAGATCTCCTATCTTCTGCAGAGTAGAACTTGGATGTTAGGTTCCTGTAAGGAGCTTGACCAAAGATAATAAAGAAGAGAAGAGTTGGTGGACGTAGTCCCAGGGTGGGGGTGAACCACATACATGTTGTGTTGTTATGATTTGTGCAATGTATTGATGTGCTTATGTGTTTACTTGCTTAGTGATTTAATATATATGAATGATATGTTGATTCTCAGTGCTTAATAAGATGGATGGATGCTAGATATGACTTATGTACATATGCTTAGTGCTTAAATACCTTAGATCTGAATGAATACTATGATACTTTGTAATTAGGGTTTAATTGTGTTGTAACTAAGACTATATATTGATGAATTTTAATTGTTGAGTGCCATGTTAAGTGTTAGAATCACAGATCTGTGTCCCAGCCAAGGTTGCAGACATTTGAGTCCTACAACCACCCCTGCCTCTACCTCAGGTGAGACTTCATCTGCTTCACAGGTGTTGCTGAAAGGGTTGGTAGTTAGGGTTTTGTTGGTGCATTGTTGTAGCCTTGAACCTTGGGTCTACCCCTATGATAACAGAATATCTATAGGTGATTGAGGTAACCAAAGGATATCTAAGCCGAATTTCAGATGGAAGGTGAAGAAAAGAGGGTCGAATTTCAAGGGAGGATAAATTCTTTTGATGATGCTTTCTAAGGTATGTGATCATATACACCAGGTCTATTATAAAGTTACAAATCATATTTGGATGATGATATTGATGAGGGATTTTGGTTGAGGTACATGTTGGGTACATGGTTGAGACAAGTAGTTGATGAGTCGGCACATACATGAGGTGTATAGTTGATGATGTTGATACATATTGATGAGTCATATTTGATGATTAGTTGACACATGATTGGTACATACTTGCGTTGACATATTTGATGAGTCATATAAATATGGTGAGACCATCAAGTCTTTCAACTTGTGTTTCACCAAATTATACAATCAAATCCCCAAACTCATCTTCCCTTAGAACCAAGTTCCCTTCATGCATTACTAAAATGCATTGCCTCCCCCCTACCATCATAGGCTTGAGGAAAAATCCATTGATAATCTCAGTTCCTCTCTGCATACGTGTTCAGAGTATGAGGAACAGCTTGAAAGAACTGGTCTTCCCTAGGGAGAATCAGTTAGACAGACGGACATGTCTGCCCTATTACAGCTAGTACAAGATATGAACAATCGTCTGATAGTGTTCGAGCGAAGGGGGACTGCCTCACCTCTTATCCCTGGAGATTTGTTGGCCCTTGACCAAGTTTTGAGGTATACTTGGTCATATTTGACCATTTTTGGACTGTGATAGCTTGCCAAAGATGGAGCATAATGAAAAGAAAGCAAGACCTATTTTTGGGTACCTTTTAGGGTTTTTGGGTTGATGTAAAGGGAAAGGGATGTCGGCCCATGGGTTTACCCATGTTTAGGCCCATGTTGTAATCTATAAATAGATACTTAGGAAATGTAAGTAGGGGGGACAACTTAGTGCAAATGTATAGCTAAAGGCTTAGTGCTATTCGTTCGACCTATGTGGTCAGATGCGTATCGCAAGTGCTCTGTGCATGATTGTAAGGAGATTGAAATGCTAAGTGCAAGTTGTTGTGGCTTTGTGTTGAGCGCAAGGAAGAAGGATCTAGTGAGCTGCGCAGATCTTCTGTCATGTGAGAAGTAAGGGTCATTGAATATTTGTGTTGTAACCACTTGACCGAGATAATATAAAGAAGAAGACTTTGTGGACGTAGCCCCAGGGTGGGGGTGAACCATGGTAACACTGTGTAATGTGCTCTGTGTTTTGACCTAAGTGTTGTTTCCTTTTGGCTAAGTGCTTGTTGTGATTAAGTAGATATATTTATGCTCTGTGCTTATGATAAAAGAATGAATGTTAGATCTGATATATAAGATGTTTAGTGCTTGATCTGATGAATCTAATCTATGTTTATGGCTAAGTACTGAATCATATTTAGTCCAAGTATTCACTGTGATGTTCTATGCTATCTACGAAGTTCCATAAGGGTTAAATCTATATGAATGATATATGCTAAGTACCTTGTAATAGATATAATCATAGATCGGTGTCCCAGCTAAGGTTTCAGACACTTGAGTCCTGAAACAACCCCTGCCTCTACCTTGGGTGAGACTTCATCTGCTTCGCAAGTGTTTCCGAAAGGGCCGGTAGTTAGGGTTTTGTTCGTGCGCTCTTGAGCATTGAACCCCAGCTCTGCCCCTATGCCAACAAATGGTTCTGTTGTCGGGACCTGAAACTGTGATTGTTGGGAACTAAGGAAAAAAAAACATTGTGCAAAAGAAATCTTTGTGCGTAGATCTGTTTCCCTAGTGCGCAGCTTTTTACTCGACCTATGCAGCTTTGTACCAGGAATAAGGTCAGATATGAAGAAAGGAAGATCAGATCCCAAGAAAAGAAGTGATATATGAACACTTTGTGCTCTAAGAAAAGTAAAACTAGAAATTTTTGAAAGAAAGAAGTCATATCTGTAGAAAAGAGGTAAGATTTGTAAGGTCTGTGCTCTAATAAAGGTAAGAATAGTCAAAGTTCTTAGATCTGGAAGCTTTGTGCTCTGTAGATAAGTGAAATTTGTTTGTTTCTAGAACATGGATCTAGGTATGTTTCATAGATTTTTTCCTAGCTTAAAAACTAGGGCATTAATAGATGAAAGAAAGTTTGATATGAATAGATATGATAAGTATAAAGATAGATATGTTATACCTATGCATAGAAAGAATTTTTGGACTAACAAATGGATGCAGGATCCTAGAAAGAAATTTTTGCAGGCCAGCCATTATGATCCTAGCGTGCAGTACAAGAAGAGTTGGGGATCATTGAAGAGAAAGAGAGGATTAACTCTTTGTTATAGTTGTATAAGACCAGACCATCTTGCTAAGGAATGCCCTGGGAGAAACCCTATATGCCTCTATTGTAAATCTATGGACCATGAAGTATTGGATTTCCCTAGAATGATTGCTAGACTTGAAAAACTAAATATGGAACAAGAAAACTTTGAAAGAGATCAAGAGACTAAAATTATGGAAGAACCCCAGAAAGAATCAGAGATCATGTTACTGACCTAGATGATCATAAGGATGTTAGTTTGTCAGAAATATTCGAAGAACAGGAGAAAATCGAAGTAAGAATGGGAGACTTCAACATTGATTTTTCCCTGGATGCGGGAACACCGATGAATATTATGACAAAAAGAACTTGGGAAACCCTAGGAAGGCCTGCTCTGGTCCCTTCACTAGGAACTATCAGATTATTTAAAGGCAAAATGGTAACCCTATGTGGAAGAATTACCCAGATAGCTATGAATACCCATGGAACTTCGACAGAGGAAGAGTTTGAAGTCATTAGATTTATTGAAGACCATTCCCCATTTCCATCTTTGATAGGAAAGATCTGGATTGAAAAAGACCAAATCTGGAGGAAAGAAGAAAAGGAAGCCCTAGAACAGAAGAAGCAAGAACTCATGGAATTTATGACTAGAAGGATTGCCTACTTGATGGAGGAACAAGAGAATAGATCTCCATTGTTAAATACCATGAACCTGGATGTCGAAGCTATGAGAGCATTAGAGGAACCACAGAAGACCGAAATATCTAACCCATCTAATGAAGAAGTAGCACCCTTGGATCTAAGAAAATATCCTAGGCAACACGAAGTGACTATGTCAAGAGAAGATAAGATTCAAAATGGAAAGAGGGTGACCGAGACTAAGCTCACTGGGAAAAAGGATAGAAAGATAAGTAAGAAGAGGGGCAAAATCAGAAATCTACAGATGACTCTAGAAGGAACCCCGTAGAAGGAAACATCACAAAAATTGAGCTTCGTCGAGATATCAGAACAGCGACATCTGCCACTTCGCCATGGTGCAGTAATATAGTCATTGGACTGATATACCCGTTCAACTTCCACCCTGAACGGGTAGAAAAGAAATTATGGGTTCCCACTAGACCGTTGAACAACACCAGAATGGATAGAACAGAGTTAACACAAGCCCCATATCTGTTGGAAGCAGACCATTGCTAAGTTTCCCTACTTAGTCTGTCGCGCCACGCACCTAGAATCATTGCCTTGTATCTTTACTATTCATCGTAATCTTAGATGTCATTTTCACACCTGATCTAGTGGACCCAAGATTGTATGTCAGACGAGCTCGGTGTTGTTGAGAAAGTAGTTGAAGAATTTTTGAATGAACTAATGGCTGAGAGATTCATGTCAGAGAGAAGGATTTCTGCAGGTGTGCAAGCATCATCGTCAAGAGGAGTCCAAGCTTCTCCCTCCACTTCTCGCGGTGCAGGACCTTCCAGAACCACGACCGAAACAAGAACAAAGCACAGAGATGATATTGCAAATGCCAAGTTGATCCCGCGCATTTTTCTAGTTTACATCCCACCTTTGAGTGACAATATTAACCGTGACAGTGTACCCAAAGACTTTGAGTACAACTTGATCACCGTGTATCTTCCAAAAGGAGTGCACACAGTACGTGCTGACAAGGATAAGCTCGTAGCACTAAAATTCTGTGATTTTAACCTTGGATATCGCAAAACCTACAGCATGTTGGTTCCGCATAAATACTTAACTAAGACCAAAGTCCATAATCCTAAGATTGTCTCGCAGTCCTAGACCCAGAACCTCACGCAGTCCACACTACTCAATGTAATGAAGATCCCTCACTTCAGCAAACACCAGGAAGTCAATGCATGTGTTAGGTTGTTGTTGTCTTGCTACCACGGCAGATATTTATGGTTGGACCACCGCATTACTATGGATCTGACTATGATCAATCGGATCACGGGACTCAACATGTAAGGCCCTGACCCATGGGACTTTTACCCAGGAAAGACCTCCGACCGAGCACTAGCACAGTGGATAAAGGAAACTTATGGCGATGTAGAGAAGGGCACGCAAGGCTACAAGGTAGCCTCCATCCAGAGCGGTGCATTGTGCCTTGCATGTCAGTTGATCGCGGGAAAATTAGTTCATAAGAACAGACCAACACAAGTGATTGGCTTCGTAGTTGACCTCGAAGGGAAGTGCGTCGAGGGACTACAGATGAATTGGGTGTAGTATCTCGTCAACCGGTTAGAGTTGGATTACAGAGGAGCACAAGACCAAGGGTATGAATTCCACTTTAGTTGGCTACTCATACTCATAGCTTTCATCTCTTGGGAGCTGCCCGAGGGAGCCACTTTCCTGGAGATCGAACCTTTCGAACCACTAGCCACAAAGTTTTGTACGCTATGGTACTCCAGTGACATGAACAAGCAGTGGCAGTCTAATGTTGTCTTCCACACCTACTTCAACCAACTAAAAACTGTAATTCAATCTACACCATGAATCACCTCGAACGCACTCCATAGGTTTATAACTTTGATGAAGTTTAGCATGGATCGCCACTTCATCTACATTACAGTGTGTGGTGATGAACATAAACAACAGCTCCAATCCTACTACAAACTGACAGAGGACGACTTGGAGGAGATCACCAAGGAATGGTCAGCAGAACTACTTGTTGTAGCAGAACCCACAGATATGTCCGATGAGGAAATCCCTAAAGCTATGTTGGATACACCTGGGCCAAGAAGGACTAAGAAGGATGATGAAGTTGAAGATGTCCCTAGCACATCTGCAAAGTCTGCTTCGATCTCACCTACACAAGGAGGTGATGGCAATGAGCTAGGCGGTACAGAAGTAGAGAAAAATAGAGGTGAAGTGACTCCACCAAGAGAGGAGGAGGATCCCTCCATGAAAAGAAAGATGACACCACCAAAACCCTCCTCCCAAAAGAAAGATAAGGCTACCTGGACCACGCTTAAAACTACCCTTACCCTGGATGACTTTGACTTCTTATGTTAAGAACCAAAAATCAATATAGCATAGAAAAACCTCAGGAAAAGTACTCAACGCCTTGAAAAAGAGATAATTTCA
>ML821353.1:52775-69469 GCA_009831015.1 Picea engelmannii
AGAAAAGCAAGAAGCAAAGCAAGAGGAGCTCTTCAACCAAATCAAAGGCGAACTCAAAGAAGTGCAGCAGGCACTCCAGTCCAGCCAAGCAATGTCTACAACACCCGTGATAAGCGAAGCATTAGGAACAGGAAATGAGCCCGCACAGTTACACCAGATCGTTGATCAAGTCGAAGCTCTCCTTTGACGAGCTCACGAAGACACAACTCAATCCACCCAGGCTTTGATGCAAGCACAGACAGCACTTCTAGAACAAAAGAAGGAGGCAAAATGGGAAAATATTTCCCTGAAAGCGAAGTGGGATGAGGAAAAGGCACAGTTGCTAGCAGAGCAACTTGAATTCCAGGAAAGGATTCACAAAGCACTGTACTCTGTGACAGTCATAGAGGTGAAAATGGAAGACCATCTTCCACAGTAGGTGACCCAACTGGAAGAAGTAATCCAGCAACTCCAACAGCGCATCATGGATCTAGAGCTCCGCATCATGCCCGATACCCCTCAGGAAATTAGAGATGTAAGAGAGGCCACTGCTCAAAGCACAGTTGACCGGTTAAAAACCTTTTCCTTGGAATGTAAGCAACTGAGTGCTAGAAACACCCAGACTTATGAAACCCTCGCAGACACTCCAGAATTGCAGACATTGGAGGCACAACTCTAAGAAGCCAAGAAGCATACATACACGCTATAGGCGCAGATAAATACTTTGACCCTGGTCGAAAGAATGAAGAGGTTCGCAGAACAACACATAGCCCAGCAACAAGTACATGTGCTACAAAGTAAAGTGATGGAAGTCTCCCAACGACTTCAGCCGATCCAAGAAAAGGCATGTCAGTTGTTCGCAGAACTTGAAAACCAGGAAGTTGAACTCGAATAGGTTATCATCACTGCAGAACAGCGCCTGGAAGGACCGCTCAATGACACAATGATCCAGGAACTTACTGAGAAAGAGGTTGTCACACTGGAGCAGGACAAAGCAGCTCAATCCAATCTCGAGGCATTCGATGTGGAATTGAATAGACCTGAGTGACTTGGGATGAGTCACAGGTGAGTGTTGGGTTCCTATTGTCCCTTGACCAAGTTTTGAAGTATACTTGGTCATATTTGACCATTTTGGGACTGCAACAGCTTACCAAATATGGAGCGCAACGCGAAGCAAGAAAGACCTATTTTTGGGTACCTTTTAGGGTTTTGGGGTTGATGTAAAGGGAAAGGGATATTGGCCCATGGGTTTACCCACATTTAGGCCCATGTTGTAATCTATAAATAGATACTTAGGTAATGTAAGTAGGGGGGGGAAACTTAGTGCAAATGTATAGCTAAAGGCTTAGTTCTAGTAGCTAGACCTATGTGGTCGAATGCGTATCGCACTTGCTCTATGCATGATTGTAAGGAGATCAGAATGCTAAGTGCAAGTTGTTGTGGCTTTGTGCTAAGCGCAAGAAAGAAGGATCTAGCAAGCTGCACAGATCTTATGTCCTGTGCAAAGTAAGGGTCATTGAAGCTCTATGTTGTAACCGCTTGACCGAGATAATATAAAGAAGAAGACTTTGTGGACGTAGCCCCAAGGTGGGGGTGAACCATAGTAACTCTGTGTAATGTGCTCTGTGTTTTGACCTAAGTGTTGTTTCCTTTTGGCTAAGTTCTTGTTGTGATTAAGTAGATCTAGTTATGCTTTGTGCTTATGATAAAAGGATGAATGTTAGATCTGATATATAAGATGTTTAGTGCTTGATCTGTTGAATCTAATCTATGTTTGTGGCTAAGTACTGAATCATGTTTAGTCCAAGTATTCACTGCGATGTTCTGTGCTATCTGTGAAGTACCTTATGGGTTAAATATAGATGAATGATCTATTCTAAGTGCCTTGTAATAGATATAATCACAGATCGGTGTCCCAACTAAGGTTTCAGACACTTGAGTCCTGAAACCACCCCTCCCTCTACCTCGAGTGAGACTTCATCTGCTTCGCAGGTGTTGTCAAAAGGGTCGGTAGTTAGGGTTTTTTTGGTGTGCTCTTGAGCGTTGAACCATGGGTATGCCCCTGTGCCAACAAGTTTCATCCTCCTCTGCACCCCCCCTTAGGAATCCAATTGATAAAAAAAATCATCCTAAGGCCATATTGCCTCGGAGCTGGTGTAACTTATGTGAGGAGCACCATGAGGAAACCACATGTGAGGTAAGGAAGAGTGCTAGAGATAAGATATTTCGTAAAATATCAGAAGCTACTATCGTTGTTATAGATTTTGTAGAACCAGAAGATGTCATGGCCATCAATACTAGGAACAATTCTTATGCTCACAAGGCCAAATTTGACCCTCCCCGCAGCTCATCTAGCCCAAGCTCATCCTCACCCACTACTATTTTTCATGTTCCTAAAGTCCCTGACAGTCAAGGAACAAATTTCCCTCTCCCCTCTTCCATATACAACATCTCAAATCCATTGGCCAACAGCAAAGAAGATGCAACCCTTCTAGACATGGTTGTCATCCCTGAACAACAGATGCATCTAAAACAATTCATGAAAGGAAAAGATTATGTTGTACCCAATATTTCCGAAGAGCTAAATGAAGAGGATTCTTCTGTAAATAAATTAGGTGTACATAACTTTAGATACTCTGTAAAAAATCCCTCTTTTTATATTTCTATAAATATTATGGATAAGATCGCCCATTGTTGCCTCATTGATGGCGGTTCAGGCCTAAATCTGATGTCGAAGATTATTATGGAAGATCTAGGCTTGTCTTGTACAAATGAAAACACGAGAAGCATGCTCTCCTATAATAGCCTACAACAAACAACCATAGGCGAGATTAAGGATGTGACCTTAGTTCTATGCGCTCATCCTGAAATAAGGAAAACCCTCAACATTCAAGTGATTGATATGCCTGTAAGAAATTATTCAATTATCTTGAGAAGAGAATGGAAAGCCTTAATAGGTGGATACCTCTCACTCGACGGGAAGTATTTATCCGTACCTCGAAATAGTAAGAACATTATAGTCCTTAGAGAGGGAAAGATTTCACCCTACATAGAGAGTGTTCCTCAATCTAGTGTAAATTATATCAAAGAGGACCTGGGAGTGTATTCCATCTTCATAGAGGAGGGTAGTATTCCTTTGGAACAAATCGATTTAGATGATGATTTATGGCACATTCACTTTGATGGTTCATGCTCTAATGAAGGTAATGGGGTTGGAATTAACTTGGTTTCCCCTGTAGAAAAAATTCATAAATTATCTTACAGGTTGGAGTTTTCTTGCACGAACAATGTCATTGAATTCGAAGCTCTATTATTAGGCATTGAAAGTGCCCTTAATATTGGTTTTGTTCACCTTTCAGTTTTTGGATATTCTGAGCTTGTTGTGGACCTAATACGTAAGGTATGCTCTCTTAGCAACAAGCTTATGGAACGATACACCCAAACTATTTGGGCACTTATCTCGAACCTTTTATCTTTCAACATCACCCATGTTAAGAGGGAGTTGAATTAAATGGTTGATTGGTTAGTTGTCTTTACAACTTCTTCTAATCAACAACCCTTGCCTCACAGGCATGATTGTTCCTTTCAATCTCTATATCGTTCACATATCCCGGACAATGTATAATATTTGCAAGCCTTCCCTAATGATGAGAGAATTTGTGCTTTCATTCAAGATGAACCTTTTAAGCCCAAGGAAACGACATCCATAGAATATGACAAGATTGCTAAAGGCTTGAATCCTCTTGAGAGTTCATCTTCATTGAGTGATGTAGGCAATAAAGAGAAAACAAGAGAAGGGGATTCAAGAAGGAAGGTGGATAAAACCATCTCCTTGAACATTGGAGCACTTGAATTTGCAAAGAATGTTAAAAGGGGTGTCCAATGTTCTGATAAAGAAGAGATGAGGTCTGTCGAGCTACTTGGTGGATTTCAAAATGTTTTTGCTTGGAATTATGAGGATCTCCATGGTTTTGTTCCTAGTCTTATTCATCATACTATGACACCAGCTAGGAAAAAACAAAGACTTGTTAACTCTGCACTTAATGCAACTGTTCAAAGGGAGTTGGGAATTTTCTTAAAAGTTGGGATCATTTTCCCAACCCACTCTGAGTGGGTTTCAAATTGGGTACCTAAGACCATTGATCGTATTAGAACCTGATTTAGTTTTTGCACCTTCAATCAAGATATTATGATAAATCTTTTTCCCCGCCTCAATATAGGAATAATTCTGTAGTAGGTTGTAGAGTCACAATTGAAGCCCTTACTTGATGAAATTCTGGGTTACAATAAAATCAAGGTAAAAGGCGTAGATGTTCACAAAACCACTTTTATCACTAATTGTGGTACTATGTCTTATAAATTTCTGCCTTCGGGCCTACCTGATGCAAGTACCACTTTTAAAATACCTATCCACACTACTCTTGATGAATTGATCATCATCCATATCTACCTTGATGATCTAATCATATGCATTAAAAGGATAATAAATACCTCAGAGTTCCAAGTGTTAATTCTGGGTCCTTTCAAAATTGCTTTTGTCATGGATACTAACTCTTGCATTCTACAGGATTTACTGAAGCAATTGTTTTCCTACAACACTAATGGTTCTCTCTTGAAACATTGTGAGGGACCAATGTGAAGAGTTCTAATGTTGTTTGGATTTTTTGTATACTGGTAGCCTAGCTCTGCTTTCATTTTTGTGATTTCTCTTTTCTACCTTATAGTAGTCTGATTTCTGCTATCTGTTTTAATTTTTCCTACTGCTTTTACATTCCTTTCATTTATTTCCGTTGGTTGCTTTTGCAAATTTATTTCTATCATAATTTTTCTATGTGTTGTCTTCTAGTTTATTTTGGTCAATTAGGATGATTGGATCAGTTCTGCCATAGTGACACTCTTGCAAAGCATTGTTAGTCAATAAAAATCATCTTACATAGTTTTTGTGATGTTTCCCCTGAAGCATACTTGAATTTGCTATTTTATTTCACTGCTATTTTATAAAGAGATTGGTTATCTCTCGCTTCTTCTTGCCATTTCACTGTCGTTTTATAAAGAGATTGGTTATCTCCCGATTAAAATCGCAACGAAGTTTTGTCCGCAAAGTGTTGCTAAAGCCTATTATTATAAAATCTAAATAATACTTATAGGTGGGAACCCCTTGTAGATTGGAGATCAAGTCTAGCTCTCATTTAATTGTTCTATTGTTGTTCGACATTGCTTACATGGTTGATAAGATCTTGTTTTTATTGGCGATGCATTGGTCTTATTATGTGTTGGTTCTATGTGTGACAAGTAAATGATGAATAAGTCATGTTATGTTCTAAGCTCTAATTTTATGTTACTATGGTCTATTTATTCATTTATACCATTTCTATCTATTCTTGGGACACCTGCACAAGAGACATGTTAGTAACAATACATAAAGAGCAGTTGGAAAAAGGCAAAAAAATTATAACAAATGCAAAAATAAGGGGGGACTAACTATGCAAATATACTACACTACTTGCAAGAAAGATTAAAATGATTATGGTTAAATCCTAGCTAGAAAGTTAATGGTTATGCAAATTGATTGAGTTATATGGTTAATATGCATATGGTATATTTTGGAAGGATGGGATGTGGGTGGCACATTTGAAAAAGTGATATATGCTAATGGTTATGCAATTTGATTTAGTCATATGAAATGGTGATTATGTTATGGCATAAGTTTGGTATGGATCACTCTATTGGTTTTAATGGGTGATGGTTTCGACACATGGTTTGATTAATTGTGTTGATGGAAATATCGTTGGCATGTACTATGGAATTAATGGACTGTGAATGGAGGCAACGCACATTTACTGCACGTCACCCTTACTCCTTCGTTGTCCACCACCCTAATCAGGTTATTGTTCAACTTTGTTGTCATGGTTATGCTCTGACTTCCTAGCAGAGAGGAACCGCTCAGCCAATTCATGTTTTAAGCTGTTTTGATTATAGGTATGTCTTGTTTTTTCCCTCCATGAATTTGCTCTAGTTATGAAATGGATATTGGCTTGGATGTATTGGTTTGTGCTTTCCTTGAGTGTGGAAACTGTGTGAAATTGTAATTTTCTAGAATGGATTGTTGGTGGCTTTCTCTATTATAATGTTTGAAGTTACAGTGTATTGGGTCATTCTGAGTAGCCATAAAGGCTCTATGTCATCCTTGTCGGTTTAGTGGAGGTTTTCATTTTGTCTAGACTAGGTGACTTCCTTCATGCAGTGTATCACCATTCCCGGTCTTGGCTCTTATGGGTTTTTAATGAGTTTGAAACACCCTATGTCACTGCACATTATTCACTTGGGTATTGGGGTTACTTCATGCTTCCATTAGTCATGCAGTGGGTTATCTTGATTCTTCTCGTCTCTGTTTTCACCATAGCATTGTATTTGGTTGACTGGGGAGCCACGAGGGTTGTACCCTGTGTGTGCTAAGTATCGTTACAAGGCTCAAATGGAGATTTTCTCCTATGTTCATAGCTTCTCATGTCCCAAGATTTGTCACCCTATCCACGAAGTGAATTGTGGTATTATCCATGTGTACATCGTCGGTCTCGGAGGTTTTCACCATTAAGAGGAGTCGACTCTAGCCTCCCTGGGTTGGTTCACAAAGAAAATCCTTGACTCCTCTAATCCAAAGTTTAATGATAGAGAATACCATTATGGCCTATCAGGTTTACTATTAGTCATTATGGATTGGGTGTATTGTCGACAAAGTTGATTACCGGCTCGCCCCGTTGATTGTGTGACATTGGTGTTGGTTTTGGTATCTGGTTACTGCATTGTTGAGTGTTTAAGCCCAGCATGGCTAATTGGGTGAGTTTTTAAATCAAATACACAGTTGTTGCCTCCTTGTGTTTATTGAATGGATAAACCGACACTATTTTTAATTGATTAATGCAAAATGATGCTTCATGCTTGATGCATTGGTATGAGTGGAGTTCCTATAGCATGAATCGATGATTACTATAACTATGTGTTTTTAATGGCCTAATGATCATTGAAATCGGGGTGTTTATGACAGTTTCATCCACTATATATGTTTGGTTATTTAATTGTGTTATCAAGGATGGGCACGAGTTGTTACACAATATGGTTTTGGTTGCAATTTTATTGATTAAGCAATTTTGTTGCTATCTCCTTGTGTTGGATTGATAGCTCGACATGATAGGTTGAGTTAACGTTGTTGTGACGGTGTGCTTTAAAATTTTCAAAAGGGAATGTCGCATTGTGGTAATTATGGCGTGGTTGCCCACTTTGTAGGCCACAGATATTTTCGGTTGCACTCCCAGAGATAATCACAGAGTTTTTTGATGGATGGCTTATTGCAATTTGATTAATTGTATTATGAGGTCAGGTATGTTGTTGTTTCCTCGTTGTGTTGGATAGATAGCCCAGTATTTTGAATAGTTAGAGTCAAGAAGATTGGACCTGTATAGTCACAAAAATACACTTGCGTTTTGTCGAATGGTTGTTTATTCACGGCATAGTGTGAGTTGAAGTGGTGATTGTTGTCTGCATGTTTAAATGGCAAGTCAGGATCTTTGCAAGATGACTATGGATCATTGTGTTGACTGTCCACTATGTATGTTAAATGAATTTCATGCATTTTAAACAGTGACAAGCATGAGTGTTATGACAGTATGACCACATTGTGGTTTAATTATTAAATGAGTTGAAAGATAGAATCGAGCATGATTTGTATGCCTACATTTGATGAGAAAAGTGGAAGTTATTGACTGTGTATGCATTTGGAAATTGCTTATGGATAAATGAGAGGAAACAGAGCTCCCCTACATATTGTTTTGGCATGCATATTCTTTTGTTTGTTGACACTGTGTTAAATATTTGATTATGGACATTGAACTAGTTAACGCACAGAGTTGTGTGAACTATACACAGTAGTTGTTAATTGGGTCACAATGGTCATTTGGTTGGTGTATTTCCTTTTTTCAGAATGGTTATTTGGATGCCTTAATTAATTTTATGAACAGTACCTGCTCTCTTTCCCCACCATTATTTTTCTTTTTGCTAATACAACCCCATCACTTTCCCACATTCATTTTTCACTCCCTGTTCTAATATTGATTATAGTCAACAATAATTATGTATTGAAGCAGTTGGAAGCAGCAATGTCTTGGTTGGATTACAGTGATGTTTTCTTTGGTTCGCATTATAGTTGATTATGTTTGTCTTTGAGCAGTAACCATTTTCTTTTCCCCCTCATCATATCATGTTTCGTTCAATACAAAACCCTCACATATCCCAGGACCCTTTATTCACCCCCTGCTCATTGATAAACATTTAAAAAAATTGTATGGATTGGATTGCATGAGTCTGATACGTTGTTGAGCCAAATCTATTTCATATTTTTAAAGAGCTATCATGTATGGTTATTTAAAAGACTATTTTTGAATCAATCATGCATGCAGGAATGCGTTTTTTCAGTCGAGACAGCCATGGCCAAGGAAACCGAGGGAGAGGTAACTAGAACAGAGGCCCAAGAAAGCCAAGGTTCTCCATACATTTTGATGCTGACTCACAAGAGCTTGGCCATTTGTTCCAGGCCATATTTTTCAATTGGATTGGGAAAGGAATGGTCAAAACTAGGCCTGAAAGGCCTCCTTTCCAAGCTCCACAAGCCCTTGGTATTCCTATTCCCCTTAATGTTTCATTACAACCCAAGGTTCCTGAAAATGATGAATGGAAAGATATTTCCCACCCGACAGTCTCCCAACATCATGGCTAGCCCAATTTATCCCTACATACTCCCCCGCCTATTAACCCCATTGTCCAAGTTGCCCCTTCCCACTCACCAATGAAGTCCTCTCATGCTAGAAAAAGGTTGAAAATTGAGGCCCACCATGCCCTTAACAAAGGAAAATCCATTTATTCCCCTTCCTCGCCCTCCAATGGCTCTGACAAATCTATGTCTTCTCGGATGCATTTGAGGGATGATTGTTCCCACATGATCAATGAGATTAGGCCTAAAGGCTTAGCGTAGCCAAAGGAAAATTTAGGAAATCTAAAGGTGACAGCAACAATCAAGGAAAGATTGCATCTCAGAGTGGGAAATATGGATTTTAAGTTTTTATTTAATCCATTGTTGATGACAGTTGACTTCAGATATTTTTTGGACAGCATGATTTGTTTTGGATATATGAGTAATATATTTTTTTTGAAAATAATTTCAAATATCATGAGCTAAATTGTTTAATATGATGAAAGGGAGGCACAAGGAGGTGTGTTTTTCTTAATTAACTAATATGTTATGATTGTTAAGAGCTAAGGCAGTCACAAGGGGTCCCACCTACTAGTTATTATTTATTTATAACCCTTATTATGATTATTACTTTTCCCCCTAACTAAAAGTTGGTTGAGTCTTTTAATTAACTTAGCTAATGAGTTGGTTCAACTACTTCAACCAATTCTAATTTGTTTAAAGGTAAAAGGAAAGGGAGGAACAAGAAAAAGATAGAAGGAGAAGCATACTAAGGTTTTCTCTTTGAGTTTAAGTTGAGATAGTTCAGTTTCCATTCATTCCTTAATTTATCATAAGCCTAATTCTCTTTTATGATAGTAGGGTCTTATTGTAGACAACAACATTCACGGATGAATTACATCATTCAGACACTTTTTTTTTAGAGGTGTTGATCTATCTTTGATAGTCTATGTAGACTTGTCTGTTTGTTTATTAGTTTTCATGACTAACAAGGCTATTGTGCAGAGTCGAGTGGGAAGCAACCTGTGGCAAGATGATCCAACTTTTAGAGTTCAATTTTGGTTTTCTGTCAGAGGTCCTTTTGTATGTTCCATCGGGGATGTCTAAGTTTGACTTTGGTCCAAAAATTTTGTATGAGATTTTGTAAAGAAAATGACTCTTTGGTGAATTGGAATGAAATAAAGGATTGCTTTGTCTCGTATTTCTTGATTATCATCTTGGTGTCTCACTTCTGTCTTTACATTGTTTTCAGCAACTATTATATTCAAAAAATTGTATTAAAATGAATTTTTCAACAAGTTTTTATTTGTGAAAAAGACTAGCCTAAGCACTTGTAATTAATACTTGTGAGTTAGGATTTTATTTTTTGATGGCTATAAACCTAGGGTGACATTCCCATCTATTTTTATTTAGCCAAGAAAAATATGAAAATGCTTGAGTAATATTAACTCATATCTTTTCCTCAACAACAATCATATAAGCTACTGGACCAATCCTTTCTAGGATTTCAAATGGCCACAAAATCTAGCTGCCAACTTAGAATAGCTTCCCAGCTTCAGGAAACTTTTGTTGGCTTTCACCTTTAGGAAAACATGGTCACCCACTTTAAACTCTCTATGGTTCCTACCTTTTTCTGCATAAATTGTATGTATGTCTTGGGCAGCCTTCAAATTCTATTTAATCTTTAGCATTTTCTCTTCCATTTCCTTGAGCAACTCTGGCCCAACCATTTCCCTATCAGTTGGATTATCCCATGTTATTGGCGTGTTGCACTTTATGCCATAAAGTGCTTCAAACTGGATCATCTTCAGTGATGCTTGATACCCATTGTTGTATTAAAATTCTACCAAGTGTAGATAGCCTTCCCATTTATATGGTTTTTCCATCACATACATCCTTGGCATGTCTTCTATCACTTGGTTTACTCTTTCTATTTTTCCATCTTAATCAGGGTGATAGGTTGTGTTGAAGTTTAGGTTCATTCTGAACCCCTCGAATAGTCCTCTCCAAAACTTTGAGGTAAACTTTGGGTCTCTGTCAGACACAAGTGTCTTGGGAATATCGTGCAGTCATGCTACTTCCCTCATATAGATATCAGCAACGTTAGTTTCCTTGTGAGTGGTCTTCAATGGAATAAAATGGGCATCTTTAGTAAGCTTGTCCACTACTACTATGATTGCATCATGTTGCTTGCTTGTTCTAGGAAATCTTGTGATGAAATCCATTGTCACCACTTCCCACTTCCACTCAGGGATGGTTAACATATGTAGAAAACCAGCTAGGTGTTTATGATCAACCTTTACCTTTTGAAATTCCAAGCATTTGGCAATAAATTCAACAACTTCCTTCTTCGTGCCTGGCCAATAATATTGGTTTTTGACTGTTGAAATTGTCTTATGATATCCTGGGTGTCCTGCATAAGGTACATTGTAAATTTATTTTAAACTCACACTCTTCAATTCAGAAGAGTTGGGTACATAAACTTTGTTTCTATAGAAGATAATTCCATCAAATCCCAATTTTAAATCTTCAACCCTCTGCTGCATTTTACCTTGTTGTAATTTTGTTACTAATTCTATGTACTGCGAATCAACTTTTGCAGCCTCAGACATTCTTCCTTGAAGATATATATGATACATGTTGATGGTTGTAGCATGCAGTTCATGCACTCTTCAGTTGAGTGCATCAACCACTCTGTTCTCCTTTCCTTTGATGTGCTTGATATCAAATTCATATTCATAGAGGAATTCCAACCATCTTCTCTTCTTGGCATTCAATGTAGGAGCCTACATATTATACTTCAAACCATGATGGTTTTTCCTGAGCTCAAACCTATTTCCCATGAGGTAATATCTCCATTTATTTAGAGCATGTACAATGGCTGCCAACTCTAAATCGTGAGTGGTGTAGAGCCTTTCATGCTCTTTCAATTTTCTGGACTCAAAACATATCACAAACCCATTATGGTTGAGGACTCCTCCTAGTCCTCCTTTACATGTGTATGTGCAAACCAAAAAATCTTCATTCGGATATGAAATCTTCAAAATTGGAGCATTGGTTAATAGTTGCTTCAATTCTTGGAATCTTCTTTCTCATTCTTCTATCCATTGAAATTTCTTCCCCTTCCTTTGCAAGGAAGTGATGGGGAGATATTCTCGAAAACCCTGCAATGAACCTTCTATAGTATCCATCTAGACCCATGAAGGATCTGAATTCTGTTACATTTTTAGTTTGTTTCCACCCTTTAATGGCCTCAATATTTTCAAAGTCCATGGGTATCCCTTCTTCTGATATGATATGCCCTAAATAGTGAATTGTGTTTTGATAAAATGAGCACTTACTCAATTTGGCATACAAATGATGCTCTCTTAGCACTTGCAACACCATCCTCAAATGATTCTCATGCTCTTCTTCTGACTTGGAATATACAAGGATTTCATCCAGAAAGACAATGAAAAACTTGTCCAAATATTCCCTGAAAACGCCATTCATTAAGCACATAAAAACAGTGGATGCATTTGATAGCCCAAATGGCACCACTGTGAAATCATAATGACTGTACCTTGTTCTGAAGGTGGTATTTTTTATGTATTCCTATTTAATCATTTCCTAATGGTATCCTGACCTGAGATCTATCTTCAAAAATATCCTTACATCCTTCAATTGATCAAAGAGATCATCAATCTTTGGTAAGGGATACTTGTTCTTTATGGTCACTTTGTTCAACTGTCTAAAATCAATGCATAATCTCAACATTCCATCCTTCTTCTTTACGAAAACTATTGGGGCACCCCAAGGTGATACACTTGGGTGGATATACCCCTTCTTCAGAAGCTCTTCAAGCTGCATTTGTAGTTCCTCCAGCTCTAGTGTACTCATTCTGTAGGGATTCTTTGACACTGGAGCTGCTCTAGGCATCAAATTTATAGAGAAATCAATATCTCTCTTTGGAGGTAGTCCTGGTACCTCCTTGAACACATCTTCAAAATCTTCTAGGACTGCATGGTCCTCCAGAATCAACACCTTACCCTTAGATGATTCCTCCATATGAGTTACAAATATTTGACAGCCTTTCCTACAGCATTTCTTCAGTTGCATTGCTGAAATTTCTCTAATAGCAATTGCCCTGGGAATTCCTTGGACTGCTCTTTGATTTCCTTCCTCGTCCAAGCAAGTGAATGCCTTTTATGGAAATCTAAAATGGAATGGTGTTGGTCCAACTAGTCCATACAAATTAGGAAATCATATGATCCTAAAGGAAAGATATCCAGATCTACCTTGGTACTTAGTCCATTCATGCCCACTCGACATGATTTAACCAACTCAACAACTTTCCTCTTGGCTCCTGTAGCCAGTTGTACCAACCAATATTTATCATGCTTGCTTCTCAGCAAGCATAATCTTTTCACAACTTTAGGATCTATGTAACTATGACTAGCTCCTGAGTCTATTCAAATAGTAAAGGTATGGTTATTGATCATACCTTAAACTTCAATCATGTGTGATTGAAACTCATCTTGCTTGTTGTCCAGGGCTGCATAGATTCTTGGTACTCTTTTGCCCATGTCCTCCACTATTTCATCTTGCTGAACATTGTGAACAGCTCTCATCTTGTCCTTTATGGAGGACAATCTCTATACCTATGATCTCCTTTACAACCCCAACATTCCATAGGTGTCTTATTTGACCTTTTCCCACCTACTTCATCCATCTGAGGCTCTCTCAAAACTAGTTGTCCATGAGGATTGTTCCTGAAAAATGGTGGTTTGTTTCCCTTATGCCTTTGTTCCCTCTTAAACTTCTTCTTGTCTTCCAAGCTTTTTGGAAAGTAGGCTTCTCTTTTTGTTGATCATATAAGAATTTTTCTCTCCTTATGGTTTCTGCCATAGTTTTAGGATCAGCATACTAGATCTTGTCACTAATGGAAGATGGAAGACCACTCAAATACCTTTGAATCTTAATTGTCTCATCCTTGATGAAGGGAACATACTTCAACAACTCTAAGAATCTTCTTTCATACTCATCAATGGACAAAATTCTCAGCTTGAGTTCAAAGAAATCTTTCATTTTCTTGTCATAATACCTCGTAGTTAGGTACTTCCTTTCAAAATGTCTCTTGAATTCCCTCCATGTAACATTCTTCTCTTTGACGTGTTGTACTTGCACAAGTTCATCCCACCATGCAGATGCCTTCCCTTTGAGTTGATAGATGGAAATTCTTCCTTCCACATGAGAAGAATAATTATGCCATTGAAAATACTTTCTCATGCCCAACAGCCATGTCTCTTCATCTTCATGCTTCTTGTGCTCCCCATCAAAGGTAGGAGATTTTATTTTGTTCATTTCCCCTCGTATATCATCTTCCCCGGACCTCTTATGCTTCCAAACAGGGGATGGACTTGAGTTGTTGTGTGCTCTCTTATTAGAATGCCTCGGGGAGTGTTGGTGATGCCTGCTAATACTTCGTGTTCTTTTGGGACTTCCTGATTTGCTTGAGCCACTTTCCTTATCCAATTTATTTTCTATTCTTTCTAGGCTCTGCATCAACTTCACGTTGAATTCTCCATGTTTCTCCCTGGATTTCATGAGCTTTTTGTCTACTCGATGAGTGTATACATCTTTATGCAACTTTTTAATGATTTTATTCATGTTCTCTTCTTTATCTATCTTTTATCCATGCCCATTGGAGTTCGATATTTCAACTCCCAAATGGACATCCATTCCTCTCACTTCATCCTATGAAATGTAAGAATTACGTACCTCCTCCATTCTCTGCACTATGAAACAACTCGGTTCGGCTCGTCAATTGTTAACTTTGCAAAAATGTGCATTCAACCGGATTTTTGTCGGGCTATTAATATTTAATAATTTTCTAGAATAAACGAATCTGATTCAATAAAAAAAATATTAGATTCCATTTTATGCAGGTCTTGGTCGGTCAAGAACCCATCGAGCTTCAATCTCTAAGCCCGGTTCTATTCTGCGACAAATTTTTGGTGCTAGCCCATTTTCCTCAGCCCTTGGTTCGCATGTGACCATGGTTGTGACCTAGCACTTATAATTTGGGCACTTATCTGGAACTCTAAAACTTCAGGCTTTGGGCTTCGGTGGATTTCAAAGCACATCACAACAAATCTCTCAGAGTTCTGAATTGGCAAAATCAAGAAGTAGGGTGGATCAACATTCCATGTCTCCCAGCATCCAACGACTAATACTCGTTATGGAACTCCATGCTTCAGGTTTCTAGGACTTAGGAGCTTCAAGGCTCTAGGACTTTGGATGATTCCACCTTTTCTCAACCCAAAACTCTTGAACCGTGAGTCTCCGCATACTTCCACATCACCCTAGTGACGTCATCGCGTCACTTTAATTCGGTGTAACGAAACTTCGAGGGTTTCTTCCTCCCATTCCATCACGATAATTTCTTCTGGAGTGTCCAGTCTCTGGAATTCACAATCTGGTGCCATGTGTCCACTAGGGCCCATGGTTTTTGTGCTTGAACTAAAAGATACCGAAAAGTCACATCAAACTTTATACTTTTCAAATTGTTGGGACATGGGTCGGCGGTTTTGGAGTAACTCGTTGATTGTTCCATAATTTTCCCCACACTAACACGTACCCCTTCTGGGAAACTATGGTTTGGATTGCAAGACCTCCTTGTAGAATTATTTGTCGTGCATATTCAATCTCAGCAATGTCTCCCGGCCATCGATATTGATATATTGTTATCAAAGTTAATGTGGGCCCGATCCAACTATCTTCTTCGCCAAGTTTAACTGCCTTGTGTCATGTTCTAACTGCATTTCTATCTTACAAAGGTTCTTAACTCACTAACACGTGGCACACATCCCATGTGTCCACGTCGTCCTTAGTGATGTCAGCAGGCCACATCAGTTCGAAAGTCCAGGCTTCGGAATATTTCACCTTTGCATACCCCGTTTCTCCTGAACGTCGAACTCCCAAAATTTCTTACCTTCCGCTCTTGGATTAACCCTATAGTTCTGATCCATCCTTGGTCAAATCCAATGGTAAACACTCCCCTCCCCCGCGGATCTACAATGTATATCTTCTTCGGGACTTCGAAACTTCAACTTTGACCCTTTCTACTCTATGACACATAAACTTCGCTAAATTCATGAAGTTCGAAGTACTTAGGGGTTAATATTCATGCACCTTTCTCTAGATTTGACGGTTGTGAAGGATCCTCCTTCTCCCGAACAAATCCCATGGCCAACTTCAAACCTTGCGGTTCCAAACCCACGGTTACTATAGTCTCTTTTCTTTGCCACCATTCCATAAACCAGTATAACACGGCCAATGTATTCTCTTGGCACTCTAGAATGCTCTGAAATTCAATTTTGTCCCTTTCGACAACAATTTCCTCTGAAATATTGTCTCACTAACCAATAACATGGCCCATTCAGGATCAGTGTCGAAACCTTGGCTCTGATACCAATTTGTACCATCCCTAGGCCGGCAACCTTGGCCAAGTAATGCTACCAAAGAAACCCTTTATTTTCCTTTACTGCTCTGATACCATTTCTATGACATTCCTGGCCTTAAATAACAGGCTAGGCCATGCCACCGAGTAACTTTGCAGAAATAATCACATATAAAACTTAACTGGAAGATAGAGATAAAATCTGGTATTCACACATATAAATATATGTCTATCTAATGTAATTAAATAGACATCAATACTCTACTCATACACCTGTTCATGCGGAAGCAACATTAACACCTACATGCAACATATATATACAGGCATTGTTCGCGTTCGAATCGTCACCAGGTGAGCAAAATGGAGAACGCTCTGCATATCCTGTTGGGTTCATCAGGACAGAACATATGTGGCAGCATGGGGTTAATAGAAAACAAAACTAAATACAATCTAACTATCAACTGAAAGCAAATAACACTGCGAAAATAAACAAAAACATAAAACATCAGACACACGGGTCATCAATGGTTT
>ML821354.1:0-52929 GCA_009831015.1 Picea engelmannii
ATATTTTTACCAAAATATCACCAAATAGTTTATGGTTGGATTTTTAAGGTTTCTAGACTTCAAGAAAACTATGTATCCTTAAAAGTTTCCCTAGTCAACTTATATGGCTACTTATGAATCCCCTACTCAACTTTGTTAATTTAGACACATTAGAGGTGTTGAACCAAGGTCTCTCATGGTATTATATTTTTGTAGGACCCTACCTTTCATCCTTCTACCTCACTTGGTTGGATAAAAAATATAATCTAGTCCAACCGAGGGCAAAGAATTCCTCTCAAATTCATGGGTTTTACGTTTCAGACAAGCCTCTCACAACACCCTCCATGGAATCTCCCATCAAGGAGGCACCATCTCTTTTCCTTTCCTCACCTTTGATGGAGATTTCGATCACTAGCTAATTTCTAAGTGAATCAAGAACCTCTCCTTCCATTGTTCCTCTTCCTTGATATCTTTGTGTCTTGTTAACTTTTCAGTAGTTCCTCATAAATTTATATAAACATATACCTCAAAAATTCAAATAAGGCAAGTACATATTCAACCTCAATAGTAAGACTCTTAAACCACATCAAACCAAAACTAAGAGAATATCAACATCCTACATCGAAATCCTCAACCTTCTCTAAGATCTTTGTCTCACCTCAATATCCATGCAACAAAATCCCCAATCATGAACCAAGTATTCATGATAACCTCTTGGTCCAGGAGGATCGATAATGTTCATAGAAAGTCCAGGAAGATCCATAACGCTCAAAGAGGTCCAAGAGGATCCATGAATACTAAAAATTTGACAGTCTCAAATGCTCTTGAAAATTTCATCAATGCGTAGAGCTCAGTGATAGCTTTCCAACAGTGCAAAAATCGCCTCAAACGGAGTTTGTATGCAAATGATATGGCTGGTCTAAGTTTGAGTCAAACTAGGGAAAAATTCAAAGTCAAAGAGGTCCAAAAGGGTGACACGTGTCACCACTGCAAGGGTGATACATGGCATGATCATACCCTGACTACGCAAGTGACTTGGAAAATCATACAAGTTATGTGGACAAATCGCAGGTTGACAAGTGGTAATGATATCCCAATGAGAGGTTGCCACGTGGTAGCCTCCCATTAACCAATTATGGTTTATGTATATCAAAATTATATGGGAGTTGAACCAGTGACCTCCCATAAACCTTATACAAGCCTCCACTACCAATATGCCACACACATGAGAATTAACCTTATATGGCATCATTTGTATTTAAGTTTGATCAAAGGTTTGAACGACAACAAAAGGGCCAAGGGCCTAAGCCCTCGACCCATGTCATATTCTTTGTAATATAACCATGTGCCAAGATTCCTGGAGAACATTAAACTATATACCACCGCATATTTCAACAACCATACTATATATAATATGGTTCGAACTATATAAACCACGGTTACAACAAAACACTATATATAGTGTGGTCGATGGGGTTTGGCCTGAGACCCACTATACAATATTCAAACCACTTAACCATTGCACCATTAGTGTCATTTTGTTGGCAGCCATTTTGCAATTTTATATTTTCCTTACAATCTGCCTACACAAGGGTTTTGAAACCTCAATACTCATCGCAATTCTTTAAACGAAACGACATTATTATCTTTCGCTTTCGCACACCTGCCTTTCATTTTCATTTTTCACGACTGCAAGCGTGAAAACCTTGAGTTGGAAGTCATATTGATAGTGTTAAAATCATCTTTGGATTATTACAGATCTTTTTTTTTATGTCGTCGTGACTCTTTTACATCCAACTCACTACTAATCATACATTCATCAAAACACCAAGCCTTTACTCACTTTGCATTTGATTTTTGTTAATGTGGTTTCATTTATAAGTTCGTGATGCAATGATAATCTGGTGTCTTTGATTGAATCCTTGTTATAATGGTGATATGATATTCTGTTGTCTTTGATCAAATTCCTTGGTGCTATGGTTTCATAAGAACGCATTAACTTTGTGATTAAATACTTGGTGCAATGTTCGATATAGTGGTTTCTTTCATATCATACAAATGCTATTGTTGATTTGAACATTTGGATCAAGTTTTTGTTATGCGATTATGTGATAATCCATTTGATATTTGGTTTACATTGTGATTTGAATGAATCTATTACCAAGGCGTCGTTGATTGTACATGCCAACATCAATGTTTTGCATGGTTTCAATTCACTCCACCACCCTCGCACACACAAGCATTAACGTCTGCCTTGCACCTTGGGCTACCTTTGTTTGTTTTGGGAAAACCCGCGGGAAGTTAGTCCTATGCCTAGCCTATCAAACCCCCTCACCAACTACCCTGTTGACCGTGTGTTGTCTCCTATGGATCCTGTAGTGTGCATAGAACCTAATGGCATCCAAACACTGTTGTTATTTGATAACGCTCGTGAGGACCTAGAGAGTAATGGTTGGTTAGTGTTCATTCAAAAATTCGAGGGTTTCAACCTCGTATTCGCTCAACATTTTTCCCTCACATTCGATGGATGCAGGGCCAAAGTTGGGGACATCCAACTCGAATTGGACGAATAATTCCTCAGCTCAGCCACAGGTTTTCCAGCCAAGGGGCAGAAATGGTTTAATAATTCGAAGGTGGATGAAGTGCCATGGCTGCTCCTGTTTACCTCGAGGAAAATTATCAGTTGTGACAAAGGTATGCCAGTCACATCCCTTAAGTCTCGATGGCATGATTTATTGGCCATTGTTAAGGAATTCGTTACTTGCAAAGGTAGATATTGTTTATTTTTTCTTTACCATCTCCGGCTGCTTATGAATTTCATAGATTTCCCTTTGAATATGCCTCATTACCTCCTTCGTAGTCTGTATAAAATGGCCAAACGATATAAGAGGGAGAAGGCCGACTCCAGCCTCTTCCACCACTGTTTGATTAAAATCGTTATTGTTCATCATTTGAGGTTGAGTGGTGACTGTTGGGAAGTTTTCTTAAGGAGGAATGGCTTTACCACTCTTGAATGTGGTCAAGTGGACAATACAGTGGTCACTGAAACCCTTGTCAGGCCTGCCATGCCACCTCCTACCCTCCTACCCACTATCGAACCCTCGACCTACCCCAACGCTAACCTATCTGACACCCTGCCTGACCCATGTTTGAAAGACAATGCTAAGCATATTAAGAGGCCTACAAGAAAAAAGGGCAAGGGTACTACCGATGTCAATAGAAAAGGTAAGAAGGATGCACGCTGGGTATCCAGGTGTGCTCGCAATAAACCCAAACAAAACACGGATCAGAAACCTATTGTTTTGAGTGAAGACTCAGATTTTGAAATCGAGCGATTTCTGACCGAGGAGTACGCATACTCACACGGCCTGTGTTTTTCCAAGCCCTATGACTACATATCCAACCTCCCACCGTGCCTTAAGGATGACCCCAACTTCCCCGGGATCAAGTTTGACAATGGAACCCCTGGCAATTTAAAAGACTCCCCACTTGTAATGACACGGCCTGATCAACCACAGTGCAATGAATGCAACTCATGGCTCGAATGATACTACACAGATGTCCCTCTGTTGCAATCCTGAATCAAGTCTTTGGAGGACCAGGTGACTGTGTTAACCAAAGAAAATGACAGACTGCAAGCTAACGATAAGAGGCAAAAGACCACAGGCTCTGTCATGTTCAAAAATCTTGAGGCAGCCACTGTCATTGTTAATTCGAAGATAGTCTGACCGAATCATATCCCTACAGCCAAGGTATGATATTTCAACAATGATTTTAGAATGATTTGGTTTGTTTTGAATTAGCATAAACGATTTGGTTTGTTTTGATTTAGCATAAACGATTGTGTTTGCTTTGAATTAGTATAAAAAATTTGTTTGATAAATTGAATATAGTTTTGTTTTGATTGAATTGATTCAATACGATTCTGTTTGTTTTAATTTAGCATAAATGATTGTGTTTGATTTGAATTAGTAATAAACGATTTGTGTGATATATCGCATACATTTATGTTACCATTGGATTAATTTAATACGATTATGTTTGTGAATATGACTAGCTACAGAATCGTGAGATTCTGTAGCTAGTCATAAAATTTGAGTTTCTGTTAATTTTACAATTTGAAAACTATCTAAAATTGTTTATTATTGTGCACCTACAAGTACACACGAATTTCGATCGGAGATGGATAGATAATGGCATTTTAGAACATGCTTTTTGTTACACAGTTTTGGGATTAGGTTGTTAGTCCTAGATAGGAATAGCAATTTGGGAGATTGTTCCCATATTTTGTGCAAACAGTTTGATGATTTCCACAGGGAATGTTTCACCTTGTGGCCTTTATATACTTATTATTTTTTGTAAACAAGCCATCGCTGCTTGGAGACAGAGACTATGGATTGATGATTCAGACTAGAATGAAAGTGGATGTTTTGTAACAGCTTTAGCTTTAAATATATCAAACTTTTATTTCAAGTTTTGTTCACTTCAGTTTGTAATCAAATTATTGACTACTTTAGATATCATAATTTGTTACAGGGTGATGTGATTTGGTTTAAATATTGTTCATATTTGATGTCTCTTATTTTACGTACAACAATTATCCTGCTTCAATTTAATGAGCAGAAGGTTAATCTTCTTTTTTAAATTAGCAGTTATGTGCAAATCTTTGCAGAGGGATTTATCTTAATGTGATTATTTGTAAAATATAAAATTGTTGTTGTTGCCTCCTTTACCTGTTCCATCATCATCATTCAGAAGCATTGTTTCTTCGTGTTTACACGAAGTTTTGGAGAATCTGGTGTGCGTTTCCCCCATCAAACAGCTAAATCGAATACTGTGCACAGGACAAATAGGAAGCGCTACTACAGGTCAGTCTGTTAGCATTATTCAATTAGTTTAGTTAATATATGAATTTCTTGTAATCTGAACACATCTCTCTGTTCATTTCAATAGTTCAGATTTAGAGTCAGTATTGTTATTCTAATTGCTTAGCTTAGATAGCTTTCATTTTAATTCTTTCTCATAAAAATTATAAAAATAAAAAATAATAGTTTCCCTGTCATAAGACAATTCACAAATGATTTTGCAAATTTCGATCAAAATTTGTATTCTATAAATACTGTACATATATAATTGAGATTTAATTATTGATAGCTGAATATTTAATAAGTAGAATTATTCTTTTATAATATTAGTTAGTAAATTGTATATATGTTTTAGATTTGTATACAGTTGCAGTAGTTGTTTTTCACTTAGATTAGTTTCTTTAGTTTAGTTTTTCTTTCACTTTCCTGGGACTTAGATTGGCTAACAGAGCCGCTAAACCCGTCAGAGTGGGTTAATCCAAATGGCTTGGGTTATTTAGACAACCCCGGACCGGATCCACTCCTCCAGTTGACGAGCGGTCAATTTCGCCCGTCAACGTGTTCCAGTGAAATTGCATTTACTTTGATGTCACAGTTAACATAAAGGATGGATCCCAGTCGAACCTGCAACCTATTTAATGGGCGTGGATCCCAAGACCAAGGAAAAACATCCCAGTGTTGGCACAAAGTCTGAGGTGTGCATGGATCCCAAGGCCAAGGTATTGTACAAATGCATTGTTTTGCATGCAAGAAGAGAAGCCTAATGTTGTGTGTCTAGATATGTGTGTCGTGAGGTATATTGACTGCACATAAGCAACTTTATACTTATTTTTCTCATTTTTTCGAGAGGAATTCAATGGTGATGTTATTTTTGTGCTAAGAGGTCATTTATAAAATCATTAGTCCAGATTGTCATTAATGAGCACCGTAGTGCATCGATTGGTGTGTAAAGAGGGTAAAATTGAGCCAGTTTAGAATATGGTTGACTTTATACTCAAATTTCCCATAATTTCAAAAGGAATTAAATGGTAAACTCCCTTTCTAAGTTTGAGCAATGAAATTAAAGAGAGTCCATAAAATTGGATTTTTGTAAGTCCATGTTGTAATGTCATTTGGCATTTTGAGATGATGAAGAACAATTTTACTATCTAAGAAGACTTGAAGTTGAAGTAATATATGTCATCAATATTGTATAATTTGAGTTCTTTTATTTTTTGTTGTGTCATCTCAATATTCAACTTATGAGCTTTTGGATAAGGAACACGACATCATTTTTCTGTAAATCAACTCAATACGATCAAGAATTAATTTTGAATCAGGTTAGATGCTAACATGTATATGTTAAAGGAATAAGTGGTATATAAGGATTTTTGCATCACCTCTACACAATCGTAGAGACAAATGTACATCATAAGATTTGTGCAATTGCAAAGACAAGTGTACATCCCAACATTTTCCCAACCGCAAGGACAAACATACATAAACATATCCAACATATGAATGAAATATAGTTGAAATCTATATAGGATAAATATATAATTGATAAATTGAATGAATCAAGATGACGCAATGAGCCTTGCGATGGTATGATTATATGCATTGACTAGTCATAAAAGTGAACTGCACAAGTGGATTGTCTATCTAGATATTTTATAAAAAAAGTGGAGGAAGTGGGTTTGGTGGATATTGAACCTTCAAAACAGTCTCACTAAAAGGAAAACACCTTGCAGTGGAGGTTTTTACAAAACCTACCCGAAAAATTCCCCCCTTCATTGTTTATAGTGGAGGTGGGAGGCTGGAGGTTTTTTCACCGGTGCATTTGTAAGACCCATGCACACCAATGTGCACATAAAAATAACACCCTTGTGTTGATACAATAAGATGTTCCATTAATAGTTCTCCATTCTAAGAAAATCTCATCGATGCACATACTCATATTTCCCCAATTCTCTACAACATGATGTCATGGTGCGTACAATTGTATGACGCACTGAGGCACGATAAAATAAAATAAAAACCTACCATACCCTTTTTCATTGCTACATCTCAGTATGTGCTTCCAACATCTCATAAAATCATCGATGCCCACTCTCATTCCACGACCACCATGTTTGCAGTGCTCTACAGTCAGTTCAATAGATCCACCAGTAGATTCCACACATTTACAAATTTTGGAAAATATCACAAATTTTCATTTCTTCTCTACAGTGCAACCATGCCTCCTCAGGAGAGAAGAGACCAAGTAAATTGTTTCTTACCTTATTATTTTCATTTTCATTGCATTAAAATTTGAAATTGTCCTGAAACTTGGTATTTTTTAGTTTTGTTTTCATTCCACACGGTGTGTTTAAACACTTTAGCTCGCCCCGGACTATGGTGCGTCATGTGACTTTACAGGAAGCACCGACAACTATGCATATATAATAAATAAAAGCATCGGTTCCATTCGCAGAACAAGACCACAAAAATGTTGAAAAATAAACAAAGAGATGTGTCTTTTTGGATGCTCGTTACCAGTGCATTATAAAACACAACACGCCGTTAAAAAAAAGGTCGGTTCTTTGAAACAAATGGAGCATTGATGCATTCTATTAATTAATTGAACCATTTGGATTTCATTATGAAATACTTAGTCTTGCGGTGCGTCATGGTGAACCATCTACATCGATGTTGTGTATATCAAGGCACCAAGAAAATATATAATATTTTAACATAGTGGCGTGTCTTATGGGATTCCCCAAAAATGGTGTGTTCAATTTAATCAACCACACTACCAAGTTTATATTATAAAAAAATTAACATAGCAATGTGTGTAGGTCCACATAACGTAACAGGTCTATTCACGGCATGGCACCAGGCCAAATATTTAAGAATTTATCATAGCAGTGCATATTATATAACACCTTGTTACTGGTGTGTCCTAAAATACAACACACCTCTAGAAGAACTTGGTGCTCCAAGGAACGTAGAGCACAAGTGCTTTCCATATAACAAACTTCATCTCCCAATTTATAATAAAAAAAAATTAACAAATCGATGTGTTCCATAGAACAAACCGCATCGAGTCACACATAACATATGTAAAATGACATAGTGGTGTGTCTTGTTGGACACCTCCTAACCGATGCATTAGATAGCACACGGAATCGTTAAATATATATCGGTATTATGTGTTTGATATAACACATCAAGCATGATGTGTGTGATCTATTATAGTAGCACTGGTTACTTTTCCACATTTTTTTTGCAAACATAATTTATCTTTGTGTGTGTGTGTGTACCTAAAAAGAATTTTATGTGAATGAAATATGATGACGATGAGCACAAGAGAAGCAACAAAAACAACTAGAAGAAAAACAATTTAATTGACAAAGTACATGTGCAAATATCCATGATTAAATTATGCAGAGTTTTTTCTTTATAGAGGAAAAAACAGAGGTCACTCTTCAGTGCCTCTTATAGTTTATCATATGGACTCAATCCTTTTCCACTCCCTCAACCCTCTAGCTTGCATATCCTACTCTATGAGCCTCTCAAATTTTTCCAAGCTACTATCATTGCCATTCTTGTACCCATATATGAACCAGTGTCAATTCACTTGTAGATTTCATACCTAAAATTCCTCTTCTTTTCCTTGAGGGGGATTATCAAATATCTCTTTAAGGTTGGGAAGGAATTTCTTATCCCTGAAGTATCTATAACGGGGGCCCTTGTTTTTGGCACAAAGATTATCAATTGTACTCCCTTCCCAGTTCGTCATCTTGGTCCCTACTTTGGAATAATTAGGACTACCAAGATCTATGATGAGAGCTTCTGAGTGCCCCTTTGGCCTGATCAGTCAGACAAAAACCCTAGTGGATGTATTAATTATAATACTTTATAAAACTCAAGAATGACCTAACGCCCATATTGTATATTTAATAGAAGAATCACATTTGGAAAAAACAATTGATGATCCATAAGCTTCACTAACATGCCTTGTCATTGAATATCAAGCATTGCCTTGGCCTTGGATTGCTCTACCATGAGATCATCAATTGTGTATTTATTAATATGTTCATGTTTCTTCTTCTCCACGACCATATGCTCGATCTCTTTATCATCTGGAAGGGGCACATGGGCAACAAACTCTCACTCTCTATGTTCTTATTTTCCCATGTCATTCTCTCCCATATCTTATGTCACATCCTCATGCTCCTCGAATAGGATCAACTTAACAACTATGAACTCCCCACTCTTGATCATCAACTTGGCCTCCCTCTTGAGAGACTCCATCCTCTACCACTCCCTTAATGCTCTAGCTCGCATCTCCTTCTTCGTGGGCCACTTTATTTTCTCCAAGATACCATCCTTGTCATCCCCATAGCTATAATAATAAACGTTAATTCACTTGTAAATATCATACCTATACCTCATATTCTTCACCTCGAAGGGCTTATCGAATAACTCTTTGATGTCAGGGAGGAATTTCACAACCCCACATGTACAATTGGTTGTTGGAAGATTGTAACATGCCATCTTCCAATAATCAATTATACAAGTGGGGATGGGAAATTCCTCCCTAACATGAAAGATATAATCGATAAGCCCCTCGAGGCGAATAAGAGGAGGTCTAGGTATGATATTTACAAGCGAATTGACAACAATTATTATGACTACAGGGATGACAAGGATAATATCTTGGAAAAAGTCGAGTGTCTTATAGAGGAGGAGAAGTGGAAAAGAGTTCTAAGAGAGTGGAAGAAGATCGATTATATCAAGAGGGTGGCTAGGTTGACAGTTAAGAGCATGGAGGTCACTTTCATTAAGTTGGTTCTAATCGAGGAAGAGGATGATGTGGCATAATAAATGGGAGAGAAGAATAAGGGAAACCAACAATAGAGAGAGCGAGAGTTTGTTTTCCATGTGGCCCTTTCGAATGAGAAAGAGATAGAGTGAATGGTTTTGGAGACGAAGAAACAAGATATTCTTAGTAAATACATGAGTGAGGATATCATGGAGAAGTAGTTCTAGGCTAAGGCAATGATTAATATTCAATGGTAAGACATGCTCATGAAGCTTATGGATCATCAATTTTTTATTTCAAATGTGCTTCTTGACTTTTATTAAATATACAATATGGGCCTTAGATCATTCTTGGGGTTGACAGAGTATTATAATTAAGACATCCACTAGGGTTCCTTTCTTTTTGATCAAGAAAAAGGGGCATTGAGAAGATCTTATCATAGATCTTGGTGGCCCTAATTATGCCAAAGTAGGGACCACGATGATAGACTTGGAAAGGAACGAAGTTGATGTGCTCAGTTCCATTGGGAAGGGCCCCAGTTACAGATACTTCAGGGTCATGGAATTTCTCCCCGATGTCAAAGAGTTATTCAATAAGCCCCCTGAGGTGATGAAGAAGAGGAGTGGGTATGAGATTACAAACGAATTGATGTCAGTTCATATTATGGCTACATAAATGATGCGGATGGTATCTTGTAGAAAGTTGAGTGAGCCACAGAGAAGGAAGTGTGAAAAAAAGCATTGAGGGAGTGGAAAAGGATCAAATGATCTGTGTGAAATGAAGAGTGATTGCCTCTACAAGGAACAACCTACAAAAAACTTTAATTGTAGAGGTTTTCATACGTACTTTTTGAAATAAAACTATTTGTCGATGCATTTTTACGTAACAACCGTACCTATGTGTTTCAATTGCATCGGTGCACTATAAACAACGTAACACACATGTATATTGTGTTTTTCATATCATGTTTATGTTGTTTGATTCATAAAATTTATTGTGAGTACGCTAATGATTTCTCTATTTTTAAATTAAATTTGAGATGTGTCACTCATTAGAATTTAAAATTGACATATAATGTTTAACTATAGTTTTATGAAATCGTTTAATTTGGATTGTGATTGCAAAAACCTATAGCCATTAATACCATATAAAGTTTATTTCTTATTCAAGGTCAATTTTTTGTTGTCCAATAAGATATAATATGTTGATTAAACATGTTTAGAAAGAAAAAATACATAAATATGATGAGTGAAATGATTGTGATCTAAATAAGTATGTCTTTTTCATATATTGTAATAATCACATTATGATAACATAGAAAGAATATTATGTGATCACTCTGGTTAGGGTTTATGATGCACAAGTATCTCTAGGGTTCTGTACTCAGCACCCCCTTCTACTATCAATAACCCATCACCACCCAGTCCATTGAATCGCATCTGATGGAATTCGACGAGGGGGCGAAAACCCACTCGTATTGCAAAGTTACAGTGGGAGAAATGAATGGAAACTCAAGTGCACAACGCTCTTTTGATCCATCGTCGCACCTCAGAGATCAGATATTCCAAGAAGATATAGGGATAAATAAAGGGATGGAGATGGGCGCATAATCCTCTCATCCAAAAGTGGCTCACAATTGGATACCAGGTAAATGCATTCCTCAAGCTTCCACGACCCCCAAGTATGTGATCAGTTTAATTAGAGTAGGTTCTCAAACTCAATATATGCAAGAGCATGCTCTCTTTCAAAAATTTCTAGGTCTATGGCCCTCTTAAGAGGATCTTGTCAAATGGATTAATACTTAGTGGAAACCCAAAGTCCATTATGACCTTTAGCTCAGCTCCAAAGGCTTCTTTACTGCCATCTTCCATAACTTGGAAGACAAAGACAAAAACTTTGAAAACATGCCATATTTTTACAACTTTGTAGGTCTTTACCTCTAATTCTGGACAGAATGCTTCAGCCCAAAAAAATAGGATTTCACATTTGCCCCAGTATGGATTCAACTCTATTCCCTTCCATGGGAATTTTGGCCTGGAGAAATCCTCGAAGGAATCGGAAACACCCTAGGAATTTTCATCAAATCAGTGAAAGATACAATGAAGGGTCGTTATACTTCCTATGTGTGCATGTGTTTTTACATGAATATCTCAAAGCCTCTACCAAGTTCGATCAAAGTGGAATATTGTGATGAAGAATGAGAAAAAACAATAGATTATGAACATATTTCTTTCCGATGTCGCAAATGTCATGAGCATGGTCATCTCTTTCGATACTTCCCTCTAAATTCTCCCTCTTCTCCCACCATGAACCCTCAATATAAACCAAACAATGGTTTCACCCAATTCCAAGGGTGTCATCACCAGATTCAAAAGAAAACCCACTCCACTCCCTTCAGAGTTGTTGGGTATGTGTTATATTCTTTGCATGACTAGCTTCAGAGTATTCTACATTGTGATGGATGTGCAGGGGAGTGATAGCCCCCTTGTGCGGGGGTTCAAGGGAAACGCCCCCGAGATTTTTTTTCCTTAGGAAATGTGTCGCATTTTTTCCTCGTTTTTCGTGTCACCTCGATTTTCATGTCCATTGTTGGGCAGCTTTTCGACACATGGTTTTTGGTGATGGTTTTTCATTTTTGATTAAGGAATTAGGTTTGTTGACTAATCCAAGTCATTGGGTTAGGGTTTTGGATGTCGTTGGCTCCTATATGTATATTGTATTGTAAACGATGTATCAATATGAATGAATATAGAATATGTTGGTTTTCCCGGTTTGGGTTTCCAGGGGAAAAATCTCTTTGTAATGTGTGTATTTTCCATAATATGTTTTTTCTTATTTTATTGAAAATCTATTTGCAGTAAAATATTGTACAAGGTTAAAATATACATTTGGTATTAGAGCTTTGTTGGCCTCAGGGGGACGCCTTTGTGGTCAAGGGTTTTTCTCGAGACTGTGATAATCCTTGTTATAGTGGGAGATCTATGGTATTGATTTTTCAGGTGAAAAGAAATGGTGAGCAGTTCGAAAATGGAGATCGAGAAGTTTAATGGGCAAATTTTTGAGCTGTGGAAGCTCAATATGGAAGATATATTGGTGGAAAAAGATCAGTGGATCATGGTGGACATAAGTACTACACCTACAGGAATTTCAGTAGATGACTAGAAAAAGTTGGATCAGAAGGCGAAGAGCACAATCTGAATGTGTCTCTCAGATTCAGTATTACTGAATTTGTTAGAGGAAGCTATAGCCAAAGATTTATGGGATAAGTTGGGGAAGTTGTATCAGTTTAAGTCCCTAGTAAATAAACTTTTCCTGAGAAAGAAGTTGTATAACATGAGGACGAGAGATGGAGACTCGATGACAGAGCATTTGACCGCCTTCAATACTATGGTGAGTTTGTTAGTATCTGTTGAGATTAAAATTTCAGATGAATATAAGTGTGTTAGTTTACTGTTCTTTCTACCAAACTCGTGGGATAGTTTGGTTATGACCATAGGTAGTAATACAAATTCCTTGAACTTTTATGAAGTGGTATCATCCTTGTTGTTGGAGGAGATGAGACAGAATAGCATGGAAGGACAGAGAACAAATTCATTATTTGCAAGAGGATGCCCCTGGAAAGAAATAGATCTAAGTCCTCAAGTGGGAGATATAAGTCTAAGGGTATATCTAAATCTCCTAGAAATTTTGTAAAGGTATGCTGGAGATGTGGAAAAGAAGGGCACTACAAGAAGCAGCGTAGATCTAAAATAGAGAAAAAGAAGGTATCTGAAGAAGATCCTTCTACAAAAGAAAATACCTCCAAGGAAGAAGGAGGGGATGTGTACTTGGCTTCTTCAAGAACACATGCATATCATGAGGCATTGTTGGTTGAATCAGGTGCATCTTTTCATATGAATCCCCACAGGTTGTGGTTCTATGAATATTAAAGGTATGATGAAGGTAATGTTTTCCTAGGTGATGACTTGGCAACCAGAATCATAGGATGAGGAAAATTCAAGTTGAGGCTCATAGATGGAAGGATTATAACACTACCTGATGTTCTGCACATCCCAGGTTTGGCCATAAATTTGATTTTTGTAATCAAAATGGATGATGCAGAGGTAAAAATAGTATTTGAAACAGAAACCTGCAGGATGGTTTGAGGAGCAATGGTGTTGTTGAAGGGAGTTTGGTTTGAAAATTTGTATAAGTTGCAAGGAAGCTCTATTAGTGATGGGTGTAATAGCTCTAGTGTTCCTAATATTGGAGTTGAATAAGAAAGAACTCATACAATTTCTATAGAAAAGGTTATGTTGTGGCATCAAAGACTAGGGCATATCAGAGAGAAGAGTCTTCGACTACTACATGGTAAAGGTATGGTTGAAGGTATGTCTAACTGCTCTTTGTATTTTTATTTTTGTGAATATTGTGTATATGGGAAGCAAAATCGGGTAAGATTCCCCTCTGGTGCAATGAGGGAAGAAGAAATTTTACAACTAGTTCACAGTGATGTGTTTGGACTTGTGTCAGTTCCATCATTGGGAAAATCTATGTATTATGTCTCATTTATAGATGACTTCTCGAAGAATACTTGGATATATTTCCTCGGGAATAAATATGAAGTCTTTGATAGGTTTAAAGAGTTTAAGGCTCTTGTTGAGAATCAAATAGAGAAAAGAATTAAGGTGTTGAGGATAGATAATGGCAGAGAGTTCTGCGGGAATGAATTTGAATAATTCTGTAAGAAGTGTGGTATAGCAAGGCAGAAGACTACTCCATATACACATCAACATAATGGAGTTGTAGAAAGGATGGATGCTGGCGGAAAAATCAAGGTGCATGGCCACTGGTGTCGGGTTAAGGCAAGAATTTTGGGCAAAGGCAGTGGGTACTGCATGTTACCTGGTCAACAAATCACCCTCATCAGTGTTGGATGACAAGAATCCACAAGAGGTATGGACTAGTAAGAAACCTTCTCTCACACATCTCAAGGTATTTGGTTGTGAGGCCTATGTTCATGTTCCAAAGGAAAACATGAGTAACCTAGGTAAGAAGGATGAAAATTGTATCTTTAGTGGGTATAAATATGGTCTTAAAGGTTATAATATTTGGAACCCAGAAACTAAGAAGGTTGTGTATAGCGAATATGTGGCATTTAGAGAAATGAAGGATGTTTTTAAACATGAAGTCCTACCAAGTAAGGAAGAACCAGAGAAAATAGAGTTTGATTTAAAGGATGATGAATCAGACTCTACAGAAGAAAAGGAATCAAAAGAAGAATATCCTCATACTCCAATATTGAGTAGATCGGTTCGAGAAAGAAGGCTACCGGAAAGGTATACTTTATCTTATTTATGTTTAAATTTTACTTTGTCTATTATTGATGATGATCCTAGAACTGTCAGGGAGGTAGTGGATTCAGAGGATGTAAATCTCTGGAAAAAGGCCATGGATGAAGAAATGGAAGTCTTGGGTAAGATTGAGGCATGGGATCTAGTGGATTTTTCGACTGGAATAAATCCCAATTGGTAGCAAATGATTATTTAAAAAGAAGTTGAATGCAGAAGGCAAAGTGGAGAAAAAAAATCTCGATTAGTATCAAAGGGTTATTCCCAGGTTGAGGGAATTGATTTTGGTGAGATTTTTTCTCCTGTTGCCAAGTTAACTTCTATGAGATTTATTTTATATGTTGTTGCTGCATTTTATTTTGAAGTAGAATAGATGGATGTAAAGAAAACATTACTACATTGGGATATGGAAGAAGAAATCTATATGAAGCAACTAGAAGGATTTGCTATGAAGCGAAAGAAGGAGCTGGTATGTAACCTGAAAAAGTCCATGTATGGTTTAATTGGTGATCACTTGATTTATTTGGTCTTGTATGTGGATAACATGTTGTTGATAGGAAACAACAAGGAGATTATCCAGGATGTGAAAACTTAGTTGTCCTCTAAATTTGATATGAAGGATCTCGGTGCTTCAAATTTAATTTTGGACATGGAAATTAAAAGAGATCGAAAAAAGAAGAAACTCTGGTTAAATCGGAGAAAATATGTCAAGACAATATTCTAGAGGACCGAGGTTTAATATGCAGGAATGTAAATTGGTCAAGGTCCCTATTCATGTTGGTGTAAATTTATCTATGGATTAGTGTCCCAAGACACAGGAAGAGGAGGAGGACATGTCTTGTGTTCCATATGTGAGTGTAGTTGGAATTTTGATGTATGCAATGGTTTGTACTAGACCGTGCATTTCACATGCAGTGGGAGTTTTGAGAAAGTATATGTCAAAACCAGAGAAGGAGCATTAGACAACAATAAAAAGGGTTTTCAGGGATTTGCATGGCACTGCTAGCTATGGATTATGCTAGCAAGGAAGACTAGGATTGGACAGAGGGTTGGAAATACATGGCTTTGTGGATGCAAACTAGGTTGGAGATCTGGATCGTAGGAGATCTACAAGAGAGTATGTGTTTAACCTATTTGGAGGAGCAATCAGTTGGATGAGAAAAAGACAGGTTGTAGTGGCACTTTCAACTACATAAGTTGAATACATGGAAACCAATCATGCAAGTAAGGAATAAATATTGCTAAAAATATTGTGTTCAGGTATTGGGTTGGTACAACAAACTGTAAGGATATATTGTGACAGTAAGAGTGCAATTTTTCTAGCGAAGAACCCAACCTATCATTTAAAGACAAAGCATATTGATATTCAATATCACTTTGTGAGAGACATGGTTGAAGAAAAGAAAGTGTTTTTTATGAAGGTGGACACTTTGAAGAATGTTACAGATTCATTAACAAAATATATGAGCACTAAGAAGTTCTCTTGGTTTATAGGATCCATGGGCATTGTTGCCCTGGATTTTTGACTATGTAACCCTGTAACCCCCTGCATGCAAAGAAAACAACAAGTGGGAGAATGTTGGGTATGTGTTGTATTCTTTGCATGACTAGCTCTAGTGTCTGCTACATTGCACGAGAGTTTGAGGGCAGTGGCATTGATAAAAAAATTGTTTGCCTCGGGAAACGTGTCACATTTTTTCTCATTTTTTACGTCGCCTCGATATTTGTGTCCATTGTTGGGAGGTTTTTCGTCACATGGTTTTTTTTATGGTTTTCTATTTCTAGTTAAGCAATTAGGGTTTTTGACTAATCCAGGTCATTGGGTTAGGGTTTTGTATGCCACTGGATCATTTATGTATATTGTATTGTAAACAATGTATCACTATGAATGAATATAGAATATGTTGGTTTTCCCCGTTTGGATTTCCAGGGGAAAAATATATGTGTAATGTGTGTATTTACCACTGTATATTTTCTGTTTTTTTATTGAAAATCTATTTGCAGTAAAATATTGTACAAGGTTAAAATCTACAAGAGCTCCCTCTACTAGTAATTCTTTTGAGATCATCAACACCATCTCAGATGATTCTCCACCCAGTAGTTCTCTTCCAAACACCAACAAAATCAATGCAAAATCCAAAGCCAAAGAAACCCTTGAACCCATCCTCGAACAAATCCTCACCACACCCTCCATGCCCACTGTTGTAGAAGACCCCATCCAAGAGGCAAGAGGATAAATGGACATTGAATGGGATGAAAAAGAGCTAGTTGAAATTGACCTGGTAAGGCTCCAAGAAGCTTACCGAAATAACAGACTACAATTTGTTCATCTTGATCAACTCAAAAAAGTCCATAAGGTATACCTTAACTCCACAACTGGAGCCACTTCCAGATCCAACAATAGAATATGAATCCTTCCATAGCTACCTAAAGATACACACAAACAAGTTAAAGAATCAAGCAAAATAGGATGGAAATCAACTCAAAAACTAATACAGGAGATTGGAAATTGCATGGTTAATTATGGTCAAATTCAAAAGCTAGCAAACAACTTCCTCCCACCCGAAAACCCTCTTTCCTCTTGAAGATAATCTCATCAAACATAAGGGGACTCAACAGAAGGACAAAACAAACAATCCTTCAAAGTAGTATATTGACATATAATCGAGACATACTTTTACTACTACTACAAGAAAACAAATGTTCAGGCACTGTGGCAAAAACCCTTCTCTTCAAAAGTTGTAAGAACAAGATATCCATGTTTATTGATTCCAAAGGAGCTATAAGAAGCTTGGCCATTCTTTGGAATCCAATAGTAATCATTTTGAAATATTTTTTCTCCACCAAATGAACACTCTCTACTTCCTATAGACTCATAGGATCGGATAAAACATGGTTGATATCAAATTTCTATGGATCGCAGGACCCCTAGGAAAAAGGATGTTTCCTGAAAAAGCCTCACTTACCTGGGCACTCTAGCTGGCACGAGAATATGGATTCTAGGTGAAACTTTAATCTAACCAAATCCTTGGAGGAAAAAAGAGGAGGGTTACGATGACTTGACAAAGAAGACGAAGCCTTTCAGAGTCTAACCATCGCTCGATCTCTCACCAAATTTCCTGCAAAATATAACTCTTTTTGATATATGAATCACTTATGATGGAAGCCATTATTATTCCTGCCTCGGGCTCAGACCAATGTCTAATCCAAATCTGGTTGGACACCACTATCTCTCCCCAACACAATATGTTTCACTTCGAAAAGTTCTAGATCTCCCACCCTGACTTTTAGGAGAACACCCCCACCTGGTGGAAACATGCAGAGTTGACCCATGCCACTCTCATGTACAAATTTCAACAAAAATTAAAAAACTTCAAGCAACATATCAAAGTGTAGAACAAGACGGTGTTTGGAAACATTTTCCAGTCGCAAAAGGAGATGGAGCAGAAGATGCAAGAAGTTGAGAAAGAAATCATCCTTAATGGAAGTTATGAGAAACTTCAAGAACAAGAAGCTACTCTTCAAAAACAATTAGATGAACACAATGCCAAGGAAGAAACACTATGGTTCTAGAAATCTCGTGTGCAATGGCTTCGCGGCAGAAAATCAGGAAAATCAATATGTAATAAGTCAGTTCCAGATTACATATTTTAAGGCATTCGATTTCATCAGTCCTAGATTTCTGGAAAACTAATTTTAGATTTCTTATTCTTTATTTATTATTATTATTTGACTCCTAAAAAGTGGGCAACAGTTGACCTATTGTAGAGTTTATATATTTTATTACTGAAAATGTAAAAGGGGGTCCAGGAGGAGTCTTGGGGAAGTTGTGGGGGTTTAGTCTAAGGCCCGAGAGAGGCTTTGAGGGGAATTATTGTGTGTGATATATTGTAAGACAAAGGGCTGATGTCTTTATATTTCTTAACATCAAAGATTCCCGAGAGATATTAATATCAGATTGTCAATTCCTTTGTTATTTATTTTCCTTTTATATTTCTTAACATCAAAGATTCTTTAGAGCTATTAATATTAGATTGCCAATTCTTTTGTTGTTTATTCTCCTTTATTCTTGATTGAATGAATTACAGATATTGAGCATCAATAGTTGGTCAATGATGCTAGATTCTCGAGCAACAAATAATTTGTTGTAATTGTCTATCATTAGTGTGTTTCATTTAAGTAGTGTGTTTCATTCAAGTATTCTTCAATTTGTTTTGAGAAAGAATTTATGTTCAATGGGTGTTCTACCTTTTTTTCGTTCTCCTTTCTTCACTCTGCCATAATAAACATTTCTTATCTGATAGGTAGCTTGATTGTCTTTGATTAATAAGACATGAACATGACTCCATGCCCAATGATTTAACTCATTTATCAATAGATGTTTTATCCCAGCTTGTTGTCTTTCTTTTTCCTCATCTGTTCTACTTAAACGATCAATCCATTTTTCTCAACCATTGCAATAAATAAGATGTGATAGGCATGCTCTCCTAGCAGTTACAGAGCATCTTCTAGCACTAACACCTACCTAGAGCCTATATTTGTTTGTGAATTATCTCATTTTTCCTTCGAATAAATTCTAGCCTCTGGCTAACATGTTGCTATGGTAATACTCTATCCTCAATTACCTAATCTAGTAGAGTCTTGATTTTCCATATTAACTCAGTTGTCATGCATAACTAGGTGTCCCAAGTTCTTGATTGCATAGGGTCTTCCACCCATCCTGCTAGCTCCTTTTCAATTTCCCCCTTGGACGTAGCCTTCTTTATTTTATTGATGATTTCTTTATAGTCATCAATAACTTTGTGTGCAACCAAAATAGAGTTGACATAGTAGAACCTCTTAGAATTTTCCTCTTCCTCTTGGGCCTAAATCACGACATCCTTGCATTTTTCCATCCTTTTATCCTTGACCTTGACTTGACTATTATCTCCTTGGCTTGGTTCATTGAATTCTAAGTTGATTTCCTTCCCTTTCCTTGTCTTTCCCCATGGCATGTTTCTATTAAGGATGACAATGATGATAGTTGACTAAATTGAGGTGCCTCCCGTGAGACACAAACTATATCCTAAAGATGTAGAAGTGAGCCCCGAGCTTGCTTTGTTTCCTCCCCACAACCATAGTAAGGTACCCACCACAAGCCACAAGTTGGAGCCTAAAGATGCAGAAATGAACTATGACCAACTTTGATCCAGATTTATGAGAGGAACGAAATTAAACACAAATATATAATATTAACACATATATACAGAGAACAATAACAAAGATACAATGGAACTTAACTTCTATTCAATAAAGAAATATGTTGAAACTGTAAAATGCATAATGAAAACAATCTTGCTCAAATGGTGGTAGTTAATCTATGAGAAGAGATGTGGTGACTATGTGCATTTGTCTAAGCACATTACAATGAGACCTCTAGGCCTTATTAACATCTAGAAGTAATCATAAAACCTTAAACATCCAAAAACCTAACCCTAGGAGATGAAGCGCCAAAAGTCATGTGGGCCCCGATGGGGTAAGTTCGTACATCAACTTACTGCAGTCATAACTTTTGCATACGAACTCCATTTTAGGCGTTTAATACCTTGTCGAAAAGGTATATCTGAGAAGTACGACTTCTGCTAAGGATCAAGGAGTGTTGTTTAAATAATCTTAGCCCCCAAAAAATTCAAAAAACATCGTTTAGGGCCTCAAAATGGCCCCAGAAGTTTGGGAATCGAAAAACTATAAAAAAACTGCAAAAATGGAAAAAAGTTTGTGAGCCAGTTGGAAGAGGTGGGTGGACACCGATATCCATTTGGATCAATCCTCCTCCCCTTAGGGAGAAATGGTATCCATTCCATTGATTTCCCCCATCATATGAGGAAATTTCTGTTGAATGTGGCTCTGGGTGAGCCACTTTCCTTGGTGCAGGAGCTACCCCGCTTTGACAACTCAATAAAGCCGAAGCTTATGTTGGTGAGTGTCCTTGATCTTTGTATCCACGATCTAATCAGTGGCTTCCAGTTCCATGTATTTAGGTTTGAGCTATGTCGGTGTCAATTGTTATGCCATCTCTGAGGTGTCCAATAAGGATGGAAAGTATGGTTGAAGGAGGTAGAGGCTGAAGTAACCTCACGGGGTGAGTCATATCGAACTTATTCTACTGACAAGTCATGCACTCCTGGATGTGTTTCAATACATCATTCTTGATACCCTTCCATGAGAATATCTCCCTGATCTGCCTGTAAGTCTTGAAGTACTCCTGATTCCTAGCTACAGGTGAATTGTGAAAAACCTTCAGAATATTCCTTTTCAAGGTAGATTCTAAAAATAAGTAGATCCAGTCCTTGTAGAAAATGACATCATCTAGTAACCAGTATCTATCATCAACTACTTGTCCATCCAATACCTCACAAGATTATTTTTTTTTGGAGTACTCCACCAACAAATGTTCCTTCCAGTCTATGCAAATATCCATCATCGAACATCATGTTGGCCTCCTGGACAAAGCATTTGCTCCGACGTTCCTTTTTCCTTTAACATACTCAATGTCAAAGTCAAAGGCTTGGATGTTCGAAACCCACTTATGTTGTCTCTTGTTGAGGTCTTTCTGAAAGTTGAGCGACCCACGGAGAAGGAGGTGTGAGCCAAATCATTGAGGGAGTGGAAAAGTATCAAGTGATCTGTGTGACATGAAGAGTGATTTCCTCTACAAGGAACAACCTGCACAAAAATTTAATTGTAGAGGTTTGCATACATACTTTTTCAAATAAAATTATTTTTCGGTGAATTTTTACGTAACAACTGCACCGATGTGTTTCAATTGCGCTGGTTCACTTTAAACAACGTAACACACATGTATATTGTGTTTTTCATATCATGTTGATGTTGTTTGATTTATAAAATTTATTGTGAGTACACTAATGATTTCTTTGTTTTCAAATTAAATTTGAGATGTGTCACTCATTAGAATTTAAAGTTTTCATATAATGTTTAACTATAGTTTTATGAAATCATTTAATTTGGATTGTGATTACAAAAATGTATAACCATTAATACCATATAATGTTTAATTATTTTTCAAGGTGAATTTTTTGTTGTCGAATAAGATATAATATGTTGATTAAACATTTTTAGAAAGAAAAAATACATAAATATGATGAGTGAAATTATTGTGATCTAAATAAGTATGTCTTTTTCATATATTGTAATAATAACATAGAAAGAACATTATGTGAGCACTCTGGTTAGAGTTTATGATGCACAAGTGTCTCTATGGTTCTATACTCAGTGCCCCCTTCTTCTATCAACAACCCATCACCACCGAGTTCACTGAATCACATCTAATGCAATTAGACGAGGGGGCGAAAACCCCTCTTATTGCAAATTTAAAGCGGGAGAAACAAATGGAAACTCAAGCACACGACCCTCTTTTGATCCACTATCACACCTCGAAGATTAGATATTCCAAGAAGAGCTAGGCAGAAATAAAGGGATGGAGATGGAAGCATAATCCTCTCATCCAAAAGTGGATCACAATTGGGTACCAGGTAAATGCATTCCTCGAGCTTCCACGACCCCCAGGTATGTGATCAGTTTAATTAGAGTAGGTGCTCAAACTCAATATATGCAAGATCATGCTCTCTTTCAAAAATTTCTAGGTCGATGGCCCTCTTAAAAGGATATTTTCAAATGGATTGATACTTGGTGGAAACCCAAAGGACATTATGACCTTTAGCTCATCTCCAAATGCTTCTTCACTTCCATATTCCATAACTTGAAAGACAAAGACAAAAACTTTGAAAACAAGCCATATTTTTACAACTTCTTAGGTCTTTAACTATAATTTTGGACATAATGCTTCCACCTGGAAAAAGAGGATTTCACATGTGCCCTAGTATGGATTCAACTCTATTCCCTTCCATGTGAATTTTGTCTTAGCAAAATTCTCAAAGGAATCAGAAACACCCTAGGAATTTTCATCAAATCAATGAAAGATACAAGGAAGGGTTGTTATACTTCCTATATGTGTATGTGTTTTTCCATGAATATCTCAAAGCTTCTACCAAGTTCGATCAAAGTGGAATATTGTGATGAAGAATGGGAACAAACAATAGATTATGAACATATTGCATTCTATTGCCACAAATTTCATGAGCATGGTCATCTCTTTTGACACTTCCCCCTAAATGCTCCCTCTTCTCCCACCATGAACCCTCAAGATAAACCGAAAGATGGTTTCACCCAATTCCAAGGGTGTCATCACCAGATTCAAAAGAAAACCCACTCTGCTCCCTTTGGAGTTGTTGGGTATGTGTTATATTCTTTGCACGACTAGCTTCAGAGTATGCTACGTTGTGTTGGGCATGCAGGCGAGTGATAGCCCCCTTGTGTGAGGGTTTAGGGGAAATTCCCCCAAGATTTTTTTTTCCTTGGGAAATGTGTCATTTTTCATGTCGCCTTGATTTTGTTTCCATTGTTGGACGATTTTTTGGCACATGGTTTTTGATGATGGTTTTCTATTTTCGGTTAAGGAATTAGGGTTGTTGACTAATCCAGGTCATTGGGTTAGGTTTTTGGATGTCGTTGGCTCCTATATGTATATTGTATTGTAAACAATGTATCACTATGAATGAATACAGAATATGTTGGTTTTTCTGGTTTGGGTTTCCAGGGGAAAAATATCTTTGTAATGTGTGTATTTTCCATTGTATCTTCTTTCTTCTTTTATTGAAAATCTACTTGCAGTAAAATATTGTACAAGGTTAAAATATACATTTGGTATCAGAGCTTTGTTGGCTTCAGGGGGATGCCTTTGTGGTCAAGGGTTTGGCTCGGGACTATGATAAGACTTGTTATAGTGGGAGATCTGTGGTATTGATTTTTCAGGTGAAAATAAATGGTGAGCAGTTAAAAAATGGAGATTGAGAAGTTTAATGGGAAAATTTTTGAGTTCTAGAAGCTCAAGATGGAATATCTGTTGGTGGACAGAGATCAATTGATCATGGTGGATCTAATAACTGCACCTACAGGAACTTCAGCAGATGACTGGAAAAAGTTGGATCTGAAGGTGAAGAGCACAATCTGATTGTGTCTCTCAGATTCATTATTACTGAATGTGTCATAGGAAGCTATAGCCAAATATTTATGGAATAAGTTGGGGAAGTTGTATCAGTTTAAGTCTCTAGTAAATAAACTTTTCCTGAAAAAGAATTTGTATAACCGGAGGATGAGAGATGGAGACTCGATGGTAGAGAATTTTAATGCCTTCGATATTGTGGTAAGTCATTTAGTATCTATTGAGATTAAAATTTCAAATGAAGACAAGTGTATCAGTTTACTGTTATTTTTACCAGACTCGTGGGATAGTCTGGTTATGGACATAGGTAGTAATACAACTTCCTTGAAGTTTGATGAAGTGGTCTCATCCTTGTTGTTGGAAGAGATGAGACAGAAGAACATGGAAGGACAGAGCACAGATGCATTATTTGCAAGAGGATGCTCCCAGGAAAGAAATAGATCTAAGTCCTCAAGTGGGAGATATAAGTCTAAGGGTCTATCTAAATCTCCCAGAAATTTTGTAAAGGTATGTTAGAGATGTGGAAAAGAAGGGCACTACAAGAAGCAATGTAGATTCAAAATTGAGAAAAATAAGGGATCTAAAGAAGCTCCTTCTATAGAAGAAAATACCTCCAAGGAAGAAGGAGGGGATGTGTACTTGGATTCTTCAAGCACACATGAAGATCATGAGGCATGGTTGGTTAACTCAGGTGCATCCTTTCATATGAATCCCCAGAGAGAGTGGTTCTATGAATATTAAAGGTATGATGGAGGTAATGTTTTCCTAGGTGATGAATCAACAACCAGAATCATAGGACGAGGAAAATTCAAGTTGAGGCTCATAGATGGAAGGATTAGAACACTACCTGGTGTTCTGCACATCCTAGATTTGGCCAGAAATTTTATTTATGTAATCAAAATGRACGATGTAGGGGTAAAAATAGTATTTGAAAAGGAAACCTGCARGATGGTTCAAGGAKCAATGGTGTTGTTGAAGGGAGTTTGGTTTGGAACTTTGTATAAGCTCCAAGGAAGCACTATTAGTGATGGGTGTAATAGTTCCAATGTTCTTATTATTGGAGTTGAAGAAKAAATAACTCATACAGTCTCTGGAGAAAAGGTTATGTTATGGCATCAAAGACTGGGCATATAAGAGAGAAGAGTCTTCGACTACTACACGATAAAGGTATGGTTGAAGGTATGTATAAATTCTCTCTGGATTTTTATTTCTATGAAAATTGTGTATATGGGAAGCAGAATCATGCAAGATTTCACTTTGGTGCAACGAGAGAAGAAGGAATTTACAACTAGTTCATAGTGATGTGTTTGGACCTGTGTCATTTCCATCATTAGGAAAATATGTGTACTATGTCTCATTTATAGATGAATTCTCGAGGAATACTTGGATATATTTCCTCAAGAAGAAATATGAAGTCTTTGATAGGTTTAAAGAGTTTAAGGCTCTTGTTGAGAATCAAACAGAGAAAAGAATTAAGGTGTTGAGGATAGATAATGGCAGAGAGTTATGCGGGAATGAATTTGAAGAAGTGTGGTATAGCAAGGTAGAATACTACTCCATATACACCTCAACAGAATGAAGTTGTAGAAAGGATGAACGAGACACTGATGGAAAAATCAAGGCACATTCCCAGTGGTGTCGGGTTAGGGAAATAATTTTGGACAAAGGCAATGGGTACTGCATGTTACCTGGTCAACATATCACCCTCATTAGCATTGGATGAAAAGACTCCACAAGAGGTATGGACCGGTAAAAAACCTTCTCTCACACATCTCAAGGTATTTGGCTATGAGGTCTATGTTCATGTTCCAAAATAAAACATGAGTAAGCTAGGTAAGAAGGTTGAAAAGTGTATCTTTAATGGGTATAAATATGGTCTTAAAGGTTATAAGATTTGGAACCCAGAAACTAAGAAGGTCGTGTATAGAGGAGATGTGGTATTTAGAGAAATGAATGATGTTTTTAAACATGAAGTCCTACCAAGTAAGGAAGAACCAGAGAAAATAGAGTTTGATTTAAAGGATGATGAATCAAACTCTACATAAGAACATGAATCAAAAGAAAAAGATACCCATACTTCGGTATTGAGAAAGAAGTCTACGAGAAAGGTATACTCCATCTTATTTATGTTCAAATTTTTCTTTGTCTATTACTGATGATGATCCTAGAATTGTTAGGGAGGCAGTGGATTCATAGGATGTAAATCTTTGGGAAAAGGCCATGGATGAAGAAATGGAAGCCTTGGGTAAGAATGAGGCTTGGGATCTAGTGGAGTTTTCGACTAGATGAAATCTCATTGGTAGCAAATGGGTTTTTAAAAAAAATTTGAATGCAAAAGGCAAAGTGCAGAAATACAAAGCTCGATTAGTAGCAAAGGGTTATTTCCAGGTTGAGGGAATTGATTTTGGTGAGATTTTCTCTCATGTTGCCAAGTTAAATTCTATAATATTTATGTTATCTTGTGTTGCTACATTTTAATTTGAAGTAGAACATATGGATGTGCAGACAACATTCCTACATGGGGATCTGGAAGAAGAAATCTATATGAAGCAACTAGAAGGCTTTGCTATGAAGGGAAATAAGGAGTTGGTATGCAAGCTGAAAAATTCCTTGTATGGTTTAATTGGTGATCATTTGATTTATTTGGTCTTGTATGTGGATGACATGTTGTTGATAGAAAACAACAAGGAGATTATCCAAGATGTGAAAACTTAGTTGTCCTCTAAATTTGACATGAAGGATCTCGGTGCTTCAAATTTAATTTTGGACATAGAAATTAAAAGAGATCGGAAAAAGAGGAAAATTTGGTTAAATCAGAGAAAATACGTAGAGACAATATTGTAGAGGTTTAATATGCATAAATGTAAATTGGCCAAGGTCCCTATTCATGTTGGTGTAAAGTTCTACAGATCAGTGTTCCAAGCCACAATAAGAGGAGGAGGACATGTCTCATGTTCCATATGCGAGTGCAGTTGGAATTTTGATGTATGCAATGGTATGTACTAGACTGGACATTGCACATGCAGTGGGAATTTTGAGCAGGTATATGTCAAAACTAGGGACTGCTATTTGCGTGGCACTGCTAGCTATGGATTATGATACCAAGGAAGACCATGATTGTACATATTGTTGGACATACATGGATTTGTGGATGCAGACTCAGCTGGATATCTAGATCGTAGGAGATCTACAAGAGGATATGTGTTTAACCTGTTTGGAGGAGTAATCAGTTGGATGAGAAAAATACAGGTTGTAGTGGCACTTTCAACTACATAAGTTGAATACATGGCAACCACTTATGCAAGTAAGGAAGAAATATCGCTAAAAATATTGTGTTCAGGTATTGGGTTGGTACAACAAACTGTAAGGATATATTGTGACAGTAAGAGTGCAATTTTTTTGGCGAAGAACCCAACTTATCATTCGAAGACAAAGCATATTGATATTCAATATCACTTTGTGAGAGACATGGTTGAAGAAAAGAAAGTGTTTTTTATGAAGGTGGACACTTTGAAGGATGTTACAGATTCATTAACAAAATCTATGAGCACTAAGAAGTTCTCTTGGTGTATAGGATCCATGGGCATTGTTGCCCTAAATTTTTGACTATGTAGCCCTGTAACCCCTTGCATGGAAAAAAAACAACAAGTGGGAGAATGTTGGGTATGCGTTATATTGTTTGCACGACTAGATCTACTATCTGCTACATTGCACGAGGTTTCAAGTGCAGTGGCCCTGAGAAATTTTTTGTTTTCCTCGAGAAACATGTCGCATTTTGCCTCATTTTTTGTGTTGCCTCGATTTTTGTGTCCGTTGTTGGGAGTTTTTTCGGCACATGGTTTTTTCCGATGGTTTTCTATTTCTGGTTAAGGAATTAGGGTTGTTGACTAATCGTCATTGGGTTACATTTTTGGATGTCGCTGGCTCCTATATGTATATTGTATTGTAAACAATGTATCACTATGAATGAATAAAGAATATGTTGGTTTTTCGGGTTTGGGTTTTCAGGGGAAAAATATATGTGTAATGTGTGTATTTTCCATTGTATATTTTATGTTCTTTTATTGAAAATCTATTTGTTGTAAAATATTGTACAAGTTAAAATCTACATGAGATCCTTCTACTAGTAATTCTTTCTGGATACTCAACACCATCTGAGACGATTCTCCACCCAGTAGTTCTCATGCAAACACCAGCAAAATTAATGCAAAATCCAAAGAAAAAGAAACCATTGAACCCATCCTCGAACAAATCCTCCCCACACCATTCACACCCACTTGTGTAGAAGACTCCATCCAAGAGGCAAGGAGAGAAATGGACATTGAATGGGATGAAAAAGAGCTAGTTGAAATTGACCTAGTAAGGCTCGAGGAACCTTACCAAAATAACAAACTACAATCTGTTCCCCCTGATCAACTCAGAAAATTTGATAAGGTCTACCTAAACTCCACAGCCGGAGCCACTTTTAGATCCAACAATGGACTAGTAATCCTTCCATAGCTGCTTAAAGATTCATGCAAACAAGTTAAAGAAGAAAGCAAAAGAGGATGAAAATCAACTCAAAAACTAATACAGGATATTGGCAATTGCATGGTTGATTCTGGTCAAATTCAGAAGCTAGCAAACAACTTCCTCCCACCCCAAAACCATCTTTCCTCATGAAGATAATCCCATCGAACATAAGGGGCCTCAACGGAAGGATGAAAAAGAGAATCCTTCGAAGTAGTACATTGAAAGAGAATCGAGACATACTACTACTACTACAAGAAACCAAATGTACGGGCACAGTGGAAAAAACCCTTCTCTTCAAAAGTTCGAAGAACAAGATATCCATGTTTATTGATTCTAGAGTAGCTGCAAGAGGCTTGGCCGTTATCTGGAACCCAATAGTAATCATTTTGGAAGATTTTTACTCCACCAAATGAACACTCTCTACGTCCTATAGATTCACGAGATCGGTTAAAAAATGGTTGATATCAAATTTCTATGGACCGCAAGACCCCCAGGAAAAAGGATGTGTCCTAAAAAGCCTCACTTTCCTGGGCACACTGGCTAGGACATGAAGATGGATTCTAGGTGGAAACTTTAATCTAATCAATATTTTATCCTTTATTCTTGATTGAGTGAATTACATATAATGAGCATCAATAGTTTTTCACTGATGCTATATTCCTGAGAAACAAATATTTTTTTGTAATTGTCTATCATTAGTGTGTTTCATTTAACAAATAATTTGTTGTAATTGTCTATCATCAGTGTGTTTCATTCAAGTATTCTTCAATTCGATTTCAGAAAGAATTTATGTTCAATGGGTGTTCTAGCTTTTGTTTGTTCTCCTTTCTTCCCTCTGCCATAATACACATTTCTTATCTGATAGGTAGCTTGATTGTCTTTGATTAATAAGACATGAACATGATTCCATGCCCAATGATTTAACTCATTGATCTACAGATTGTTTATCCCATCTTGTTGTCTTTCTTTTTCCTCATCTAGTATACTTACCCGATCCATCCATTTTTCTCAATCATTGCAATAACTAATATGTGCTAGGCATGCCATCCTAGTAGTTAGAGATCATATTTTAGAGCTAACACCTACCTAGAGCCTAGATTTGTTTGTCAATTATCTCATTTTGCCTTTGAATAAGTTCCATCTTTTGGCTAACATGTTGCTATGGTAATACTATATCCTCAAATACCTAATCCAGTAGAGTCTTGATTGTCCATATTAACTTAGTTGTCATGTATAACTAGGTGTCCCAAGTTCTTGATTKCATAGGGTCCTCCACCCATCYCGCTAACTCCTCCTCAATTTCCCCCTTGAACGTAGCCTTCTTTATTTTATTGATGATTTCTTTATAGTCATCAATAGGTTTATGAGCAAAAAAAATAGAGTTGATATAGTAGAACCTCTTAGAGTTTTCCTCTTCCTCTTGGGCCTAAATCATGGGAGCCTTGCATTTGTCCATCCTTTTATCCTTGACCTCGACTTGACTATTATCTCCTTGGCTTGGTTCGTTGAATTCTATGTTGAGGTCCTTCCCTTTCCTTGCCTTTCCCCATGGAATGTTTCTATTAAGGATGACAATGATGATAGTTGACTAAATTGAGGTGCCTCCCGCAAGCCACAAACTACAGCCAAAATATGTAGAAGTGAGCCCCGAGCTTGCTTTGTTTCCTCCCCACAACCGTAGTAAGGTACCCACCACAAGCCACAAGTTGGAGCCTAAAGATGCATAAATGAACCATGACTAAATCTAATTTGTATTTATGAGTAGAATGAAATGAAACACAATCTATAATATTAACACACATATTAAGAGAACAATAAAAAAGATACAGTGGAACTTAACTTCTATTCAATAAAGAAATCTGGTGAAACTATAAAATGCATAATGAAAACAATATTGCTCGAATGGTGGTAGCTAATCTCTAAGAAGATATGTGGCGGCTATGTGCATTTGTCTGAGAACATTACAATGAGACCTTCGGGCCTTTTTAGCATCCAGAAGTAATCATAAAACCCTAAACATCCAAAAAACTAACCCTAGGAGATGAAGCGCCAAAAGTTATGTGGGCCTCGATGGGGTAAGTTGGCACATCAACTTACCGCGGTTATAACTTTTGCATATGATATCCATTTTAGGCGTTTGATACCTCATTGAAAAGGTCTATCTGAAAAGTAGAACTTTCGCTAGGGATCAAGGAGTGTTGTTCAAAATATTTTTCCACCGAAAAGTCCAAAAAAATGTCGTTTAGGGCCTCAAAATGGCCCCAGAAGTTTGGGACTCGAAAAACTATAAAAAAACTGCCCAAATGGAAAACAGTATGTGAGCCAGTTGGAAGAGGTGGGTGGCCACCAATATCCATATGGATGAATCCTACCCCCATTAGGGAGAAATGGTATCCATTGCACTGAGTACCCCCATCAGATGAGGAAATTTTTGCTGAATTTGGCCCCGGGTGAGCCACTTGCCTTGGTGCAGGAGCTTCCCCACTTTGACAACTCGATAAAGTTGAATCTTTTGTTGGTGAGTTTCCTTGACCTGTGTGTCCACGATATGATGAGTGGCTTCATGTTCCATGTAGTCAAGGTTCAGCTATGTAAGTGTCAATTTTTATGCCATCTTTGAGGTGTCCAATAAGGATGGGAATTATGGTTGAAGGAGGTAGATGCTGAAGTAACCTCACAGGGTGTGTCTGCTTGGGATTGTTCTGCTAAAAATTCATGCACTCCTAGATGTGTTTCAGTACATCATTCTTAAGACCCTTCCATGATAATCTCTCCCTAATCTTCCTTTAAGTCTTGAAGTACTCCTGATGACTAGCTACAGGTGAATCATGAAAAACCTTCATAATCTTCTCTTTCAAGGTAGATTCTAGAACTAAGTAGATCCGGTCCTTGTAGAAAATGGAATCATCTAGTACACGGTATCTATTATCAACTATCTGTCCATCCAATACCTCACAAGAAAATTTATTTTTGGAGTACTCCACCAACAAATGTGCCTTCCAGTCTATGCAAATATCCATCATCGAAAATCTTTCTAGCTTCCTAGACAAAGCATCTTCTATGATGTTCCTTTTTCCTTTAACATACTCAATGTCAAATTCAAAGTCTTAGATCTTTCAAACCCACTTCTATTGTATCTGATTGAGGTCTTTCTGAAAGTTGAGCGACCCACGGAGAAGGAGGTGTGAGCCAAAGAATTGAGGGAGTGGTAAAGGATCAAGTGATCTGTGTGACATGAAGAGTGATTTCCTCTGCAAGGAACAACCTGCAAAAAACTTTAATTGTAGAGGTTTTCATACATACTTTTTCAAATAAAATTATTTGTCAGTGAATTTTTACGTCACAATCGCACCGATTTATTTCAATTTCATTGGTGCACTATAAACAACGTCACACACATGTATATTGTGTTTTTCATATCATGTTGATGTTGCTTGATTTATAAAATTTATTGTGAGTATGCTAATGATTTCTCTTTTTTTAAATTAAATTTGAGATGTGTCACTCATAAGAATTTAAAGTTGTCATATAATGTTTAACTATAGTTTTATGAAATCGTTTAATTTGGATTATGATTACAAAAACTTATAACCATTAATACCATTTAATGTTTAATTAGTCTTCAAGATGAATTTTTTTGTTGTCCAATAAGATATAATATGTTGATTAAACATGTTTAGAAAAAAAAATTACATAAATATGATGAGTGAAATGATTGTGATCTAAATAAGGATGTATTTTTCATATATTGTAATAATAACATTATGATAACATAGAAAGAACATTATGTGAGCGCTTTGGTTAGGGTTTATGATGCACAAGTGTCTCTAGGGCTCTGTACTCAACAACCCCTTCTGCTATCAACAACCCATAACCACCCAGTCCACTGAATCGCATCTGATGGAATTCGACGAGAGGGAGAAAACCCCCTCATATTGCAAAGTTCCAGCGGGAGAAACGAATGGAAACTCGAGCACACAACCATCTTTTGATCCATTGTCGCACCTCAGAGATCAGATATTCCAAGAAGAGATAGGAATAAATAAAGGGATAGAGACAGACGCAGAATCCTCTCATCCAAAAGTGGCTCGCAATTGGGTACCAGGTAAATGCATTCCTTGAGTTTCCATGGCCCCCAGGTATGTGAACAATTTAATTAGAGTAGGTGCTCAAACTCAATATATGTAAGATCATGTTCTCATTCGAAAATTTCTAGGTCTACGACCCTTTTAAAAGGATCTTCTCAAATGGATTAATACTTGGTGGAAACCCAAAGTAAATTATAACCTTCAGCTCAATTCCAGAGGCTTCTTCACTTCCATCTTCCATAACTTGGAAGACAAAGACAAAAACTTTGAAAACGGGCCATATTTTTACAACTTTATAAGTCTTTACCTTTGATTCTGGACAAAATGCTTCTGCCTGGAAAAAGAGGATTTCACATGCGCCCTAGTATATATTGAATTATGTTCCCTACCATGGAAATTTTGGCTTGGATAAATCCTCGAAGGAATCGGAAACACCCTAGTAATTTTCATCAAATCAACGAAAGCTACAAGGAAGGGTCGTTATACTTCCTATGTGTGCCTGTGTTTTTACATGAATATCTCAAAGCCTCTACCAGTTTTGTTCAAAGTGGAATATTGTGATGAATAATGGGAACAAACAATAGATTGTGAACACATTTCATTTCGCTGCTGCAAATTTCATGAGCATGGTCATCTCTTTCGAGACTTCCCCCTAAATGCTCCATCTTCTCCCACCATGAACCCTCAAGATAAATTGAAATATAGTTTCACCCAATTCCAAGGGCGTCATGATCTATATGGATATCGATGGCCACCCACCTTTTCCAACTGGCTCAAAACAGTTTTCTAACAATTTTGGCAATTTACTATTTTTAGCAGTTTTAACTTCCAGGGCCATTTTGAGGGCCTAAATGAAGGTTTTTTGGGATATATATCCTCAATGATATCCAAAGTCATGATTGAGCCCCCAAAATTAATCTCCTCGATGATACCTTTTCAACGGGCTATCACACACCTAAAACAAAGATCGTGTGCAAAGGTTACGACCTCGGAAAGTTGATGTACTAACTTACCCAAACAGGGCCCACATGAATTTTGGTGCTTCATCTCCTAGGGTTAGGTTTTTGGATGTCTAGGGTTTTTGGCATTCTTGTTTATTGTAAAAAGGCCTTCAGAGCCTCATTATAAGCTTCTTCTTACAAGTATTGTAAGCCTTTTTATTGTTATGGATTATTTGCGTGGCACTGCTAGCTATGGATTATGCTACCAAGGAAGACCATGATTGTACATATTGTTGGACATACATGGATTTTTGGATGCAGACTCAGCTGGAGATATGGATCGTAGGAGATCTACAAGAGGGTATGTGTTTAACCTGTTTGGAGGAGTAATCAGTTGGATGAGAAAAATACAGGTTGTAGTGGCACTTTCAACTACATAAGTTGAATACATGGAAACCACTCATGCAAGTAAGGTATAAATATTGCTAAAAATATTGTGTTCAGGTATTGGGTTGGTACAACAAACTGTAAGGATATATTGTGATAGTAAGAGTGCAATTTTTCTGGCGAAGAACCCAACCTATCATTCAAAGACAAAGCATATTGATATTCAATATCACTTTGTGAGAGACATGGTTGAAGAAGAGAAAGTGTTTTTTATGAAGGTGGACACTTTGAAGAATGTTACAGATTCATTAACAAAATATATGAGCACTAAGAAGTTCTCTTGGTTTATAGGATCCATGGGCATTGTTGCCCTAGATTTTTGACTATGTAACCCTGTAACCCCCTGCATGCAAAGAAAACAACAAGTGGGAGAATGTTGGGTATGCCTTATATTGTTTTCACGACTAGATCTACTGTCTGCTACATTGCACGAGGGTTCAAGTGCAGTGGCCCTGAGATTTTTTTTGTTTTCCTCGAGAAACATGTCGCATTTTGCCTCATTTTTTGTGTTGCCTCGATTTTTGTGTCCATGGTTGGGAGTTTTTTCGACACATGGTTTTTTTCGATGGTTTTCTATTTCCGGTTAAGGAATTAGGGTTGTTGACTAATCATCATTGGGTTACATTTTTGGATGTCGCTCGCTCCTATATGCATATTGTATTGTAAACAATGTATCACTATGAATGAATACAAAATATGTTGGTTTTTCGGGTTTGGGTTTCCAGGGGAAAAATATATGTGTAATGTGTGTATTTTCCATTGTATATTTTATGTTCTTTTATTGAAAATCTATTTGTTGTAAAATATTGTACAAGTTAAAATCTACATGAGATCCTTCTACTAGTAATTCTTTCTGGATACTCAACACCATCTCAGACGATTCTCCACCCAGTAGTTCTCATCCAAACACCAATAAAATTAATGCAAAATCTAAAGAAAAAGAAACCATTGAACCCATCCTCGAACAAATCCTCCCCACACCATTCACACCCACTTGTGTAGAAGACTCCATCCAAGAGGCAAGGAGAGAAATGGACATTGAATGGGATGAAAAAGAGCTAGTTGAAATTGAACTGGTAAGGCTCGAGGAACCTTACCAAAATAAAAAACTACAATCTATTCCCCCTGATAAACTCAGAAAATTCGATAAGGTATACCTAAACTCCACAGCCGGAGCCACTTTTAGATCCAACAATGGACTAGTAATCCTTCCATAGCTGCCTAAATATTCACGCAAACAAGTTAAAGAAGAAAGCAAAAGAGGATGGAAATCAACTCAAAAACTAATGCAGGATATTGGCAATTGCATGGTTGATTCTGGTCAAATTCAGAAGATAGAAAACAACTTCCTCCCACCCCAAAACCCTCTTTCCTCATGAAGATAATCCCATCAAACATAAGGGGCCTCAACGGAAGGATGAAAAAGAGAATCCTTCGAAGTAGTACATTGAAAGAGAATCGAGACATACTACTACTACTACAAGAAACCAAATGTGTGGGCACAGTGGCAAAAACCCTTCTCTTCAAAAGTTGGAAGAACAAGATATCCATGTTTATTGATTCTAGAGGAGCTGCAAGAGGCTTGGCCGTTATCTGGAACCCAATAGTAATCATTTTGGAAGATTTTTACTCCACCAAATGAACACTCTCTACGTCCTATAGACTCATGGGATCGGTTAAAAAATGGTTGATATCAAATTTCTATGGACCTCAAGACCCCCAGGAAAAAGAATGTTTCCTAAAAAGCCTCACTTTCTTGGGCACACTGGCTAGGACATGAAGATGGATTCTGTGTGGAAACTTTAATCTAATCAATATATTCTCCTTTATCCTTGATTGAATGAATTACATATAATGAGCATCAATATTTTTTCACTGATGCTATATTCTTGAGCAACAAATAATTTTTTGTAATTGTCTATCATTAGTGTGTTTCATTTAACAAATAATTTTTTGTAATTGTCTATCATCAGTGTGTTTCATTCAAGTATTCTTCAATTCATTTTTAGAAAGAATTTATGTTCAATGGGTGTTCTAGCTTTTGTTTGTTCTCCTTTCTTCCCTCTTCCATAATACACATTTCTTATCTGATAGTTAGCTTGATTGTCTTTGATTAATAATACATGAACATGACTCCATGCCCAATGATTTAACTCATTGATCTACAGATTTTTTATCCCATCTTGTTGTCTTTCTTTTTTCTCATCTAGTATACTTACCCAATCCATCCATTTTTCTCAACCATTGCAATAACTAATATGTGCTAGGCATGCCATCCTAGTAGTTAGAGAGCATCTTTTAGAGCTAACACCTACCTAGAGCCTAGATTTGTTTGTCAATTATCTCATTTTGCCTTTGAATAAGTTCCATCTTTTGGCTAACATGTTGCTATGGTAATACTATATCCTCAAATACCTAATCCAGTAGAGTCTTGATTGTCCATATTAACTTAGTTGTCATGTATAACTAGGTGTCCCAAGTTCTTGATTTCATAGGGTCCTCCACCCATCCCGCTAACTCCTCCTCAATTTCCCCCTTGAACGTAGCCTTCTTTATTTTATTGATGATTTCTTTATAGTCATCAATAGGTTTATGAGCAAAAAAAATAGAGTTGATATAGTAGAACCTCTTAGAGTTTTCCTCTTCCTCTTGGGCCTAAATCATGGGAGCCTTGCATTTGTCCATCCTTTTATCCTTGACCTCGACTTGACTATTATCTCCTTGGCTTGGTTCGTTGAATTCTATGTTGAGGTCCTTCCCTTTCCTTGCCTTTCCCCATGGAATGTTTCTATTAAGGATGACAATGATGATAGTTGACTAAATTGAGGTGCCTCCCACAAGCCACAAACTACAGCCAAAAGATGTAGAAGTGAGCCCCAAGCTTGCTTTGTTTCCTCCCCACAACCATAGTAAGGTACCCACCACAAGACACAAGTTGGAGCCTAAAGATGCAGAAATGAACCGTGACTAAATCTAATCCGTATTTATGAGCAGAATGAAATGAAACACAATCTATAATATTAACACAAATATTAAGAGAACAATAAAAAAGATACAGTGGAACTTAACTTGTATTCAATAAAGATACAATGGAACTGTAAAATGCATAATGAAAACAATATTGCTCGAATGGTGGTAGCTAATCTCTAAGAAGAGATGTGGCAGCTATGTGCATTTGTTTGAGAACATTACAATGAGACCTATGGGCCTTTTTAGCATCCAGAAGTGATCATAAAACACTAAACATCCAAAAAACTAACCCTAGGAGATGAAGCGCCAAAATTCATGTGGGCCTCGATGGGGTAAGTTGGCACATCAACTTACCGCGGTCATAACTTTTTCATATGATATCCATTTTAGGCATTTGATACCTCATTGAAAAGGTCTATCTAAAAAGTACAACTTTCGCTAGGGATCAAGGAGTGTTGTTCAAAAAAAAATTCCATCGAAAAGTCCAAACAAACGTCGTTTAGGGCCTCAAAATGGCCCCAGAAGTTTGGGACTCGAAAAACTATAAAAAAACTGCCCAAATGGAAAACAGTATGTGAGATAGTTGGAAGAGGTGGGTGGCCACCAATATCCATATGGATCAATCCTACCCCCATTAGGGATAAATGGTATCCATTGCGCTGAGTACCCCCATCAGATGAGGAAATTTCTGCTGAATTTGGCCCCGGGTGAGCCACTTGCCTTGGTGCAGCAGCTTCCCCACTTTGACAACTCGATAAAGTTGAATCTTTTGAATCGATTAATTTTGTCATATAATGTTTAACTATAGTTTTATGAAATCGTTTAATTTGGATTATGATTACAAAAACTTATAACCATTAATACCATTTAATGTTTAATTATTATTCGAGATGAATTTTTTTGTTGTCCAATAAGATATAATATGTTGATTAAACATGTTTAGAAAGAAAAAATACATAAATATGATGAGTGAAATGATTGTGATCTAAATAAGGATGTATTTTTCATATATTGTAATAATAACATTATGATAACATAGAAAGAACATTATGTGAGCGCTTTGGTTAGGGTTTATGATGCACACGTGTCTCTAGGGTTCTGTACTCAACACCCCCTTCTGCTATCAACAACCCATAACCACCCAGTCCATTGAATCGCATCTGATGGAATTCAACGAGAGGGAGAAAACCCCCTCATATTGCAAAGTTCTAGCGGGAGAAACGAATGGAAACTCAAGCACACAACCATCTTTTGATCCACTGTCGCACCTCAGAGATCATATATTCCAAGAAGAGATAGGAATAAATAAAGGGATGGAGACAGACACAGAATCCTCTCATCCAAAAGTGGCTCACAATTGGGTACCAGGTAAATGCATTCCTTGAGTTTCCATGGCCCCTAGGTATGTGAACAATTTAATTAGAGTAGGTGCTCAAACTCAATATATGCAAGATCATGTTCTCATTCAAAAATTTCTAGGTCTACGATCCTTTTAAAAGGATCTTCTCAAATGGATTAATACTTGGTGGAAACTTAAAGGAAATTATGACCTTCAACTCAATTCCAGAGGCTTCTTCACTTCCATCTTCCATAACTTGGAAGACAAAGACAAAAACTTTGAAAACGGGCCATATTTTTACAACTTTATAAGTCTTTACCTTTGATTCTGGACAAAATGCTTCTGCTCGAAAAAAGAGGATTTCACATGCGCCCTAGTATATATTGAATTTTGTTCCCTACCATGGAAATTTTGGCTTGGATAAATCCTCAAAGCAATCGGAAACACCCTAGTAATTTTCATCAAATCAACGAAAGCTACAAGGAAGGGTCGTTATACTTCCTATGCATGCCTGTGTTTTTACATGAATATCTCAAAGCCTCTACCAGGTTTGTTCAAAGTGGAATATTTTGATGAATAATGGGAACAAACAATAGATTGTGAACACATTTCATTTCGCTGCCGCAAATTTCATGAGCATGGTCATCTCTTTCGAGACTTCCCCCTAAATGCTCCCTCTGCTCCCACCATGAACCCTCAAGATAAATCGAAAGATAGTTTCACCCAATTCCAAGGGCTTCATGATCTATATGGATATTGGTGGCCACTCTCCTTTTCCAACTGGCTCAAAACATTTTTCTGACAATTTTGGCAATTTACTATTTTTAGCAGTTTTAACTTCCAGGGCCATTTTGAGGGCCTAAATGAAGGTTTTTTGGGATAGAGATCCTCAATGATATCCAAAGGCATGATTGAGCCCCCAAAATTAATCTCCTCAACGATACCTTTTCAACGGCCTATCACACGCCTAAAACGGAGATCATGTGTAAAGGTTACGACCTCAGGAAGTTGATGTACTAACTTACCCAAACAGGGCCCACGTGACTTTTGGTGCTTCATATCCTAGGGTTAGGTTTTTGGATGTCTAGGGTTTTTGACATTCTTGTTTATTGTAAAAATTCCTTCAGAGCCTCATTGTAAGATTCTCTTGTGAATGCGTGCAACCGTCACATATCTTCTCAGAGATAAGCCGCCACCATTCCAGAAAGCTTGTTTCCGCTGCATTTTACAGTTTCATCTTATTTCATTATTGAATAGAAAACCAGCTTTACTGTATCTCTGTTATTTTGTGTTAATCACCTGTTAATAATCTGTATTCATTTCTTTCTGCTCATAAAATCTAGATCACGTCATCACCAGATTTAAAATAAAACCCACTCCACTCCCTTTGGAGTTGTTGGGTATGTGTTATATTCTTTGCACGAATAGCTTCAAAATATGCTACATTGCACTGGGCGTGTAGGGGAGTAATAGCCCCCTTCTACGGGGGTTCGAGGGAAATTCCCCTGAGATTTGTTTTTACCTTGAGAAACGGGTTGTATTGTTGCCTCGTTTTTTGTGTCGCCTCAATTTCCATGTCCATTGTTTGGCAGTTTTTCGACACATGGTTTTTGGTGATGGTTTTCTATTTTCGATTAAGGAATTAGGTTTGTTGACTAATACAGGTCATTGGGTTAGGGTTTTGGATGTCTTTGGCTCCTATATGTATATTGTATTGTAAACAATGTATCACTATGGATGAATATATAATATGTTGGTTTTCCCAGTTTGGGTTTCCAGGGGAAAAATCTCTTTGTAATGTGTGTCTTTTCCATTGTATCTTTTTTGTTCTTTTATTGAAAATCTATTTGCAGTAAAATATTGTACAAGGTTAAAATCTACATTTGGTATCAGAGATTTTTTGGCTTCAGGGGGATGCCTTTGTGGTCAAGGATTTGACTTGGGACTGTGATAAGCCTTGTTATAGTGGGAGATCTGTGGTATTGATTTTTCAAGTGAAAAGAAATGGCGAGCAGTTCGAAAATGGAGATCGAGAGGTCTAATCGACAAATTTTTTATTTGTGGAAGATTTGTTGGTGTGCAAAGATCAGTGGATCATGGTGGATCCATGTACTGCACCTACATGAACTTCAGCAGATGACTAGAAAAAGTTGGATCGGAAGGCGAAGAGCACAATCTGTATGTGTTTCTCAGATTCAGTATTACTAAATGTGTCATAGGAAGCTATAGCCAAATATTTATGGGATAAGTTGGGGAAGTTGTATCAGTTTAAGTCCCTAGTAAATAAACTTTTCCTGAGAAAGAAGCTGTATAACCTGAGGATGAGAGGTGGAGACTTGATGGCAGAGCATTTGAATGCCTTCAATATTGTGGTAAGTCAGTTAGTATCTGTTGAGATTAAAATTTTAGATGACTATACGTGTATCAATTTAGTGTGCTTTTTACTAGACTCGTGGGATAGTCTGGTTATCACTATAGGTAGTAATATAATTGCCTTGAATTTTGATGAAGTGGTCTCATTCTTGTTATCGAAGGAGATGAGACAGAATAACATGGAAGGATGGAGCACAAGTGCATTATTTGCAAGAGGACGCTCCCAGGCAAGAAATAGATCTAAGTCCTCAAGTGGGAGATATAAGTCTAAGGGTAGATCTAAATCTCCCAGAAAGTTTGTAAAGGTATGTTGGAGGTGTGGAAAAGAAGGGCACTACAAGAAGCAGTGTAGATCTAAAATTGAGAAAAAGAAGGGATCTGAAGAAGCTCTTTCTATAGAAGAAAATGCCTCAAAGGAGGAAGGAGGGGATGTGTACTTGGCTTCTTCAAGAACACATGCAGATAATGAGGCATGGTTGGTTGACATAGGTGCATCCTTTCAAATGACTCCCCACGGGGAGTGGTTCTGTGAATATTAAAGGTATTATGGAGGTAATGTTTTCCTAGGTGATGACTCGAAAACTAGAATCATAGGATGAGGAAAATTCAAGTTGAGGCTCATAGATGGAAGCAGAATCAAATAAGATTCCCCTTTGGTGCAACAAGGGAAGAAGGAATTTTAAAACTAGTTCAAAGTGATGTGTTTGGACCTGTGTCAGTTCCATCATTGGGAAAATATGTGTACTATGTCTCATTTATAGATGACTTATCGAGGAATACTTGGATATATTTCCTTAGGAATAAATCTGAAGTCTTTGATAGGTTTAAAGATTTTAAGGCTCTTGTTGAGAATCAAACAGAGAAAAGAATTAAGGTGTTGAGGATAGATAATGGCAGAGAGTTCTGCGGGAATAAATTTGAAGAATTATGTAAGAAGTATGGTATAGCAAGGCAGAGTACTACTCCATATACACCTCAACATAATGGATTTGCATAAAGGACGAACATGATGTTGATGAAAAAATCAAGGTGCATGCCCAATGGCGTCAGGTTAGGGAAAGAATTCTAGGCAGAGGCAGTGGTCATTGCATGTTACCTGGTCAATAGATCACCCTCATCAGTGTTGGATGACAAGACTCCACAAGAGGTATGGACTGGTAAGAAACCTTCTCTCACACATCTCAAGGTATTTGGCTGTGAGGCCTATGGTCATGTTCCAAAGGAAAACATGACTAAGCTAGTTAAGAAGGTTGAAATGTGTATCTTTAGTGGGTATAAATATGGTATTAAAGGTTATAATCTTTGGAGCCCATACACTAAGAAGGTTGTGTATAGAGGAGATGTGGTATTTAGAGAAATGAAGGATGTTTTTAAACATGAAGTCCTTCCAAGTAAGGAAGAACTAGAGAAAACAAAGTTTGATTTAAAGGATGATGAATCAGAATCTACATAAGAAAATGAATCAGAAGAAGAATATCCTCATACTCCAGTATTGAGGAGATCGGTTCAATAAATAAGGCTACTGGAAAGGTATACTCCATGTGATTTATGTTCAAATTTTTCTTTGTCTATTATTGACGATGATCCTAGAACTGTCAGGGAGGCAGTGGATTCAGAGGATGTAAATCTCTGGAAAAAGGCCATGGATGAAGAAATGGAAGCCTTGGGTAAGAATGAGGCTTGGGATCTAGTGGATTTTTTGACTAGAATAAATCCCATTGGCAAAAAATGTGTATTTAAAAATAAGTTGAATGCAGAAGGCAAAGTGGAGAAATACAAATCTCGGTTAGTAGCAAAGGTTTATTCCCAGGTTGAGGGAATTGATTTTGGTGAGATTTTTTCTCTTGTTTCCAAGTTAACTTCTATAAGATTTATGTTATCTGTTGCTAATGCATTTGATTTTGAAGTAGAACAAATGGATGTGAATACAACATTCCTACATGGGGATCTGGAAGAAGAAATCTATATGAAGCAACTAAAAGGCTTTGTTATGAAGGGAAAGAACAAGTTGGTATGCAAGATGAAAAATTCTCTCTATGGTTTAATTGGTGATCATTTGATTTATTTGGTATTGTATTTGGATGACATGTTGTTGATAGGAAACAACAAGGAGATTATCCAGGATGTGAAAACTTAGTTATCCGCTAAATTTGGCATGAATGATATCGATGCTTCAAATTTCATTTTGGAAATAGAAATTAATAGAGATAAAAAAAAAGAGGAAACTCTGGTTAAATCAGAGAAAATACGTCGAGACAATATTGTAGAGGTTTAATATGCAAGAATGTAAACCGATCAAAGTCCCTATTCATGTTGGTGTAAATTTATCTATGGATCAGTGTCCCAAGACACATGAAGAGGAGGAGGACATGTATCGTGTTCCATATGCGAGTGCAGTTAGAAGTTTGATATATGCAATGGTTTGTACTAGACCGAACATTGCACATGCAGTGGGATTTTTTAGTAGGTATATGTCAAAACCAAGGAAGGAGCATTGTACAACAATAAAAAGGGTTTTCAGCTATTTGTGTGGCACTGCTAGCTATGGATTATGCTACCAAGAAAGACCAGGATTGGACAGAGTGTTGGACATACATGGATTTATGGATGCAAATTGGGTTGGAGATCTGGATCGTAGGATATCTACAAGTGGGTATGTGTTTAACCTTTTTGAAGGAACAATCAGTTGGATGAGAAAAAGACATGTTGTAGTGGCACTTTCAACTACATAAGTTGTATACATGGAAACCACCCATGCAAGTAAGGAAGCAGTATGGCTACAAACATTGTGTTCAGGTATTGGGTTGGTACAATAAGATGTAAGGATAGATTGTGACAGTAAGAGTGAAATTTTTCTGGTGAAGAACCTAGCTTATGATTCAAAGACAAAGCATATTGATATTCAACATCACTTTGTGAGAGACATGGTTGAAGAAAAGAAAGTGTTGCTAATGATGGTGGACACTTTGAAGGATGTTGCAGATTCATTAACAAAATCTATGAGCACTGAGAAGTTATCTTGGTGTAGAGGATCCATGGGCATTGTTTCCCTGGATTGTTGACTATGTAACCTTGTAACCCCCTGTATGCAAAGAAAACAACAAGTGGGAGAATATTGGGTATGTGTTATATTCTTTGAATGACTAGTGCTAGTGTCTACTACATTGCACGGGGATTCAAGGGCAGTGGCCCTGAGAAAAAAAAATTTGCCTCTTTTGCCTAATTGTTCACGTTGCCTCGATTTTTGTGTCCATTGTCGGAAGGTTTTTCGGCACATGGTTTTTGCCGATGTTTTTCTATTTCTGGTTAAGGAATTAGGGTTGTTGACTAATCTAGGTTATTGGGTTAGGATTTTGGATTTCGTTGGATCCTATATGTATATTGTATTGTAAACAATGTATCACTATGAATGAATATAGAATATGTTGGTTTTCTTGGTTTGGGTTTCCAGGGGAAAAATATATGTGTAATGTGTGTATTTTCCATTGTATATTTTCTGTTCTTTTATTGAAAATCTGTTTGCAGTAAAATATTGTACAAGATTAAAATCTACAGGAGCTCCCTCTACTAGTAATTCTTTCGATATCCTCAACACCATCTCAGACGGTTCTCCACCCAGTAGTTCTCTTCCAAACACCAGCAAAATCAATGCAAAATACAAATCCAAAGAAACCCTTGAACCCATACTTTATCAAATCCTCCCCACACCCTCCACACTCATTGTTGTAGAAGGCCCCATCCAAGAGGCAAGGGGAGAAATGGACATTGAATGGGATGAAAAAGGGCTAGCTGAAATTGACCTGGTAAGTCTCGAGGAAGCTTACCAAAATAATGAACTACAATTTTTCCCCCCTGATCAACTCATAAAATTCCATAAGGTCTACCTAAACTCCACATCTGGAGCCACTTCCAGATCCAACAATGGACTATGAATCCTTCCATGGATTCCTAAAGATCCACGCAAACAAGTTAAAGAAGCAAGAAAAAGAGGATGGAAATCAACTCAAAAACTGATACGAGAGATTGGCAATTGGATGGTTAATTCTGGTCAAATTCAGAAGCTAGCAGACAGCTTCCTCCCACCCCAAAACCCTCTTTTGTCATGAATATAATCTCATTGAACATAAGAGGCCTTAGAGGAAGGACGAAACAAAGAATCCTTCGAAGTAGTATATTGACAGATAATCGAGACATACCACTACTACTACAAGAAACCAAATGTGCGGGCACAGTGGAAAAAACCCTTCTCTTCATAAGGTTGAAGAACAATATATCCATGTTTATTGATTCTAGAGGAGATGAAAGAGGCTTGGCCATTCTCTGGAACCCAATAGTAATCATTTTGGAAGATTTTTACTCCACCAAACAAACACTCTCTAGTTCCTATAGACTCATAGAATCGGATAAAACATGGTTGATATCAAATTTCTATGGACCGCGGAACCCCCAGGAAAAAGGATGTTTCCTGAAAAAGCCTCACTTACCTGGGCACTTTGGCTAGCACACGAAGATGGATTCTAGGTGGCAACTTTGATCTAATCAAATCCCTGGAGGAAAAACGAGGAGGGTTACGATGACTTGACAAAGAAGTCAAAGCCTTTTAGGAGTCAATTGAGACCCTTAGACTCATTGATCTATATTTTTTGTGACAAAACCTACACCTAGTCTAACCATCGCTCAATCTCTCACCAAATTTCCTACAAACTAGACTGATTTTTGATATATGAATCACTTATGATGGAAGGACATTTGATGGAAGACATTATAATTTATGCCTCAGGCTCAGACCAATGTCCAATCCAACTCTGGATGGACACCGCTATCTCTCCCCAACACAATATGTTTCTCTTTGAAAATTTCTATCTCTCCCACCTTGACTTTCAAGAGAACGCTCCCACCTGGTGGAAACATGTACAATTGACCCATGACACTCTCATGTACAAATTTCAACAAAAATTAAAAAACTTCAAGCAACATCTCAAAGTCTAGAACAAGACAGTGTTTGGAAACATTTTCCAGCTACAAAAGGAGATGGAACAGAAGATGCAATAAGTTGAGGAATAAATCATCCTTAATGGAAGTTCTAAGCAACTTCAAGAACAAGAATCTACTCTTAAAAAATAATTAGATGAACACTATGCCCAAGAAGAAACACTATGGTGCCAAAAATCTCGTGTGAAATGGATTCACGAAGGAGGAAAAATACAAAATTCTTCCACCAGTCTATGATTCAAAGGTGCCACATCAACAAAATCACCATGTTGGAAAATGTGCAAGGCCGATCCATTTTGGATCATGCAGGCATAGTGTAGGAGATAATCAACTATTACAAATCTTTACTCACTGAGCCCATCCCATATCACACCACTTCCATAGATAAAATCATCAGACACATGCCAACTATTATCAATGAAGATCAAAATACAATTCTCCCCCGATTGATCTTTATTGAAGAAGTAGATCAAGTAGTCAAAGATATGCCAACTGGTAAAGCTCTAGGCTTGAACGATTTCACCACTACTGGCAGATGGTTTGGGAAGAGGTTTGGAAATTAGTGGAAGATTCAATCAACTCTCAACATATCCTTTCATCTCTCAATTCTAATTTCCTAAGACGCAAAGTAGTTCAGGCCCATTGCCCTTTGTAATGTCATCTACAAAATCATAACCAAGATAATTTCTCTCTGACTTAATCCTATCCTCCCTTTTCGAATGAGAAATCAGTATATGTGGCGGGAATACAAATCCTAGATAGTGTGATTCTTTCTCATGAACCAATACACTCTCTCAAATATTCTCGCACACCTAGCATGCTTATTAAACTTGAATTCACTAAGGCCTTTGATACCATAAGCTGGAATTACTTGTAAAATATCCTTGTTGCTTTTGGATTCCATTTAGACTGGGTTAATTGGATCTTAAAGCTTGGCTCTACTACTTTTTTCTCTATTCTCATAAACGACGCCCCATCCAAAACCTTCTCCCCTTCTAGAGGCATTAGGAAAAGAGATCTCCTTTCTCCCTTCCTGTTGTAATAATGGGGGAAGGTCGTAGTCATTACATCAAGGCCCACATTGAAAATGTTACACTTAAGGGTCTCAATCTCTCTGGTATCAACCCACCTATCTCTCACAGCCAATTAGTAGATGATATAATGATGTTGGACGCAACCACTACTAGGGAGGCCTCCACCATTCATAAAATCCCCATAGATTTTAGTGTGGCCTCGGGCATCTCCATCAACTCGGCCAAATCCAAAATCTTTTTCTTCAACACTCTGGAAGCAATACAATCCCACCTCTCCAATATCCTGGGCTACCCTTGGAGTTCCCTTCTGTCCAAATATCTAAGTGTTCCCCTAATTGATAACTCCCTTCGCAACAGCTCTTGGGAACCTCTCGATTCCTTAAAACATCGTCTCAATTCCTATAATTTCAAATCCCTCAACCTTCCTGATCATCTCACTCTTCCTAAATTAGTTCTACAGGCCATTCCCATCTATCTCTTCTCATCCTTTACTGCCCCAAAATCCACCCTCAATTTCCTGCGCTCCATCCAAAGGAAATCTCTTTGGAAAGGTACTAAGGAAGGTATAAAATGGGCCCTTGAGAAATGGGAAGACCTATGCAATCCCAAACATACTGGATGACTCAGACTACGAGACTCTTTTATTCTCAACCAAATAATGGGGGAGATGATCTAGTGGAGGTGGTTCACTCATCCATCAGACCTATGGGAAAATTTGTGGAGGAAAAAACATGCATTCAGAACAGAGGAAAATAAACTAATATGTCTCAATAATCAACAACCTGGTTCTTCAATTTGGAACATTTTCTGGAGTAATGGTACACTTGTACAAGATCATGCTTTCTGGGAAACACAAAATGGTCAAACTGCACTTTTCTGGTTTGATTCCTGGCAAAAGATCTCCCATCTGATATCTAAAGAAAATATGTAAGGTATGTTCTAGAGCATGCAACAAAAAACCCATTCAATTGTTCAAGATTTTTGGAAAGAGCACTATGCTCACTCTTTCTAGAGATAATGGAAAAGCAACCACCAAGACCTAGGTCTACCGTTAGATTACAACATGGAACCTTGGCACAAAGAAGTGGGAAAACAAAAGATTTGTATTCACCATGACTCAAACATTATCCATTTGGGTTATACTACCAAAGGGGTATTCTCTATTAAAGAAGCCTACACTCTATAAGCCAAGCACCATCTTTTGGAAAAAGAGGAAAGCTGGAACAAAATTTGGAGAGTGAACATGTGGCCTAAAATAAGCACCTTCCTTTGGCTTTTAGTGCAAAATTGCATTCTCACGTTGGAGAATCTAATCAAAAGAGATTCACAAGTCCCTCCATTTTCCCATTGTGCCACAAGCATGAGGAATTCATTGAACACCTTCTAAATCGATGTGAGTTTTTCCTATATATTTGGGAACGATTTGCTCAAATTATGCACACCTCGAATAGAAATATGGTGAACATTAAGACCACTATTGATATGGATTATTTGGAGAACGACATGAATGAAGAAATATATCTTATATATAACAATTAAATACATAAAAATATAGAATATAACACATAAATACAGTGAAACCCAACTTCTATTACTAAATAAGATAGAAAAACACTGAAGAACACAAACTGGAAAAATGGGGTAGCTTATCTCTGAAAAGAAAGAGATGTTGGCTATGCTTCATTCACAAGAAGCTTTACATCACACTCCATTACATGCTTAAAGGGCCTCTTTCACCTCAATTATATATTAAAGAGTGAGAGGAGAACAATTCCCATGATGCATGTGGGATAAATTGGACTAAGTTTATAAAATTCCATAGGCATGTAAAATATTAGGACTTCCCAGGAAATCACCCATCCCAGTACTACTCTATCCCGAGCACGCTTAATTGCAGAGTTCTAATGGAATATGATGCATTAACACTATGTTGTAGGCATGTACATAAGACCATTACATGATGTTTGTAATTAACAAATGAAGATGACATTACATTCCATTCCCCCATCAAAAGGGTGAATGTCATGGTTTATCAAAACCATGGGATCAAAATCGTGATTCAATGGAAAAGGTGGATGGCCACCGAGATCCATCTAGATCATTCCTCCCCCCTTAGGAAGCAATGGTCCCCATTGCGTCAAGTTCCCTTGGGAGACGGGGATACTTCTGATAAATATGAAGCTTGGTGCGTTGTTTTCCTTGCTGAAGAAGATGTCATGCTTAGCTTGTTGAAGGTTGTCATGAACCTATTGTTGGAGGGGTTGATTCTGTTCAACCAATATAGCTGCATGATCTACCTGAGTGTGGGAGGACTCTGTCGGTGAATATGCAACATAAAGATTATGAAGGGTTCTATTATAACCTTGCTTGACTAGGCAATGTTGAGGCACCTTTGTAGGTGCAACAAGAACATCTTGGTACTCTTTTACAATCTTGTCAATCTGCTTCTGCTGGATAGAAAGGTATTGGGTTGAGGCTGCAGTGGTTGCAGTGTCCTTCTATTTACCTTCTGATCGGATTGTGAAAAGGATAAACTTTGCAGTGTGAGAGATTACTTTGTGGCATTGTTTTGGTGGGACAATAGTTGAAACTACCTCTGGTATATTGTATAGTTGACCCCCCATAGTAACAATGACGCTACGGGGTCGAGACTCATAAATAGAATGATGCCTCCACATATATGGTTTTCCTAATAGAACATCACATACTTCCAGTGAGGCAACATCACATAATACCTCATCCTTGAAGGGATTGATGCCATAGGACAAGCGACATTGTTGGCTGACACGAAGATCTTGACCCTGGAGAAGCTACCCGATGTTGTATGGATGTGGGTGTGGTGTTGTTGGAAAATACAATTGATTGACAACCTCTGCTAAGATGATGTTCTTTTGGCTTCCTCTATCAACAATAAAATGCAGTGGGGTCCCCTTCACCCACATTTGTGAATGGAAGAGTTGCTCCCCCTCCTCGAGATAATATTCTGGTTGGATTGTTGTAGTTGTGACAGTAGAAGTGGGCTCTACATCAATGATCTGTATCCTTTTATTGTTTTCTGAATCATGGTTTGAGTCGAGGTTCGACTCTTTGTCTTTGAGCTCGGCCAACAATGATTGTATTGAGTGACATTCAGCAGTGTTGTGCCAAGGGATATTGTGGAACTCACACCACTTTCCAGTGTCTTTCTTAGACTTCTCGTTACCCTTCTTTGCATGCATCTAGGATTGGCTCTCTTGAGGTTGGCCTTCTTTTCTCTGTACATGCTTCTCCCACTTACTTTTCTGCTCAATTTTGACTACATATCGATAAGCAACTCCTAGTGAGGAGATGTCCAAGAAATCCATCTTTGTTTGGATGTACCTATGTAGACCACTGCAATACTTCAAAACCAAGTGTCGATCAGAGTCTTTGATACCCAGCTTTGAGTGCAAGGTATGAAATATGTTGGTGTACTTCGACACCATCTGGTCTCTTTTTTGACACAAAGTTGTCCATCTCATGTATTGGTCATCATAGTTTCCGACAGGGTAGAACTCCTCCTTTAGGGAATCTACAAAGGCCACCCAAGTGGGTTCTCTCCCAAATAGTGTAGATTCATCCGCGGAGAACCTCTCCCAGTAACCTACCCACCAAGCTCTGACATGGGGAAGGGCTTTAAGGAGTGCGAAGGTGATCTTTTCACTGTCGAATTTTTTTTGGACAAAGTAATAACCTTCTAGCATATTCAACCATTTTTCTAGAGCATCTGCATCTATTTGACCTTCAAATAATGGGATATCAAAATTGACTTGTAACTTGAAGGGTGTCGCGCTTGAAAAATGGTTGTTTGTTGAAGATTGATCCAGGTGGATATCGGTGGCCACCCACCTTTTCCAACTGGCTCAAAATAGTTTTCTAGCAATTTTGGTAATTTACTATTTTTAGCATTTTTTTGGGTCCTGAACTTCTGGAGTCATTTTGAGGCCCTAAACGACGTTTTTTTGGCATCTATCGACCAAAAAAAATCATCATGATATTTTATGTCAACAATTGTAGTCCTCGGATAGATATTTCAAACGATGTATCATGTGCGTCGAACGAAGATCGTATGAAAAAGTTACGACCTGGGAAAGTTGATGCACTGACTTACCCAAACAGGGCCCACATGAATTTTGGTGCTTCATCTCCTAGGGCTAGGTTTTTGGATGTATAGGGTTTTTGACATTCCTGTTTATTGTAAAAAGGCCTTCGGAGCCTCATTGTAATCATCTTCTTGCGAATGCAAGTAGCCGTCACATCTCTTCTCAGAGATAAGTTGTCACCATTCTAGCGAGTCTTTCACTCTGTATTTTTATAGTCTCTGTACATTTCTTTCATTAATAGAAATCGTGTATTACGATATCTATGTGTTTATGGTTGCATCTCTAATACATTTTTGTTATATTATTGGATATCCGCAATATCTCTGTGCATTTCTTTATTATATCTTCTCTCTCATTTCGTGCTGAAAATAATCTTGATCAGTGGTATTAGAGCAGGTTTCTCTTGATTGTTTTTCAATGCATGTCCCCGATGAGGTCCGAGTATAGCAAGTTGGGTCTTGAGCTTGTCTCTCTTGAAGACAATTTCTCTTGCATGCCCAAGAAACCCTCCAGGGCGGAAGAAAAGAAAAATGATGGAGTAGACGATTCTATAAATATGTTGCTTGAGCAAAATCTCATGCGACAGAGGAACGAAATGATGGAGAATTTTTCCCACATCCTTCAACACCTCCTGATATCAACAAGCACATATTCATCAAACAACCACTTTGGAAGAACCTCTCCTTTCAAGGTACAGGTTAATTTTGATATTTACATATTTGAAGGTCAGATAGATGCACATGCCCTAGACAAATGGTTAAATCTGTTAGAAGGTTATTTCTTTGTTCATAATTTTTCCGACAGAGAAAATATCACCTTCGCACTCCTTAAATATCTCCCCCGTGTCAAACATTGGTGGGAAACTTACTGGGAGAAAATCTCCACAGAGGAGTCTAGAATATATGTGGTCGAGCCCACTTGGGATTTTTTTGTGGATGTGGTAAAGGAACAATATTACCCTATTGGAAACTATGAGGACTAGTACGTGAGATGGAGCACACTATGGCAAGAGAGGGGCCAAGAAGTTTCAGAGTTCACCAATACCTTCCATACCTTGCGCACCAAGCTGGGTATCAAAAACTCCGAACAAAATTTGGTTCTAAAATATCGCGGGGCTCTACACAGATACATCCAAACTGAAATGGATTTTTTGGACATCTCATCACTCGGTGCTTCTTATCGATATGATGTTAAAATCAAGTAGAAATTTACACACCAAAACAAATAAGAGCTCAATTCTACAAGTCCACAACAACCAAAGTATGACAAATAAAACCCTAATAAACAATCTCCTGAAAACCAGTCCAAGCCACGAGAAAAGAATGATCATGGGAAGACAAAGAAGGACACCAGAAAATGGTATGATTTCCACAAAATCCCGTGGCACAACATCGATCAATGTCGCTCAAAATAGTCATTGGTGGACAATATCAAAGACAAGGATCCGAACCCTGATTCAGAATCTGATTTTGAAAATCATCTCAGTAGAGGTCGTCAATGATCCGGATTATTTTCGGCACGAAATGAGAGCGGAGATATAATAAAGAAATGCACAGAGATATTGCAGATATTTAATAATATAATAGAAATGTATCAGAGATGCAACCATAAANTAATACACGATTTCTATTAATCAAAGAAATGTACAGAGACTGTAAAAATACAGAGTGAAAGACTCGCTGGAATGGTGGCAGCTTATCTCTGAGAAGAGATGTGACGGCTACTCGCATTCGCAAGAAGATTACAATGAGTCTCTAGAGGCCTTTTTACAATAGACGGGAATGCCAAAAGTCATAGACATCCAAAAACCTAACCCTAGGAGATGAAGCGCCAAAAGTCATGTGGGCCCCGTTTGGGTAAGTTAGTGCATTAACTTCCCGGGATCGTAACTTTTGCATACGATCTCCGTTTTAGGCATGTGATAGCTCGTTGGAAAGGTATCATCGAGGAGATTCATTTTGGGGACTCAATCATGCCTTCGGCTATCATTGAGAAACTTGATCTCGAAAAAACTTCATTTAGGCCCTCAAAATGGCCCCGGAAGTGAAAACCTGCTAAAAATAGTAAATTGCCAAAATGGCCAGAAAACTG